>PVIU01007205.1:68241-94288 GCA_004026605.1 Ondatra zibethicus | reverse complement strand
AAAAAAATTTTTTTTTATCTTTAATTATGTTCTTGAATGGAAAAAATAAAACAAAACAATGTATGAAAAAAAAAAGTGTGCTTCAGAAGAGTTCATTTACTTTACAATGAACACTCCTGCATTAGATTCTTTTCACATATCAAAGCATGCCTTTTTACCGGAACTTTTAATGTGAAATTTCCAATGTTTACCAAATATTTGCTGCCTTACTTACTAAAGGCCATTCTAGACAAAACAGTAAAAAAAAAAAAAATCTTTTCCTTCTTTTTTGAAAATAGATTTTTTTCATGTAATATATCCTGACCATGGATCCCTCTCCCTCTGCTTTTCTCAGAAACTATCCCATTTCCCTTTCCCAGCAAATGTGTCCCCTTTCTGTCTTTCATTGAAAACCAAACAGGCTTCTATTTTACTGAAAAATAAATAGGCTTCTAAAGATCAAAAATAGAATAAAATGAAATATAAAATAAAATAAATCAGAACAAAACAAAATGACAAGAATGCAAGAAAAGTCACAAAAAACAGATACAGGTTCGGATACCCACTCTTTCACATATTAAGGGATCACATAAAAGCACAAAACCAGAAGGCATAATATATAAACAAAGGACCTGTAGGCTGGAAGAGAGAGAGTAGGGGAGACTGAAAAATAAAAATCGAAGCATGAGAGATAAAATTTTACAAAAAGTAAAGAAAAAGCCTTTACATGGCATTGTGAGGCAAAGACACCTCCCAAGGTGTCACTGTGTTCATTTTCTGTTATTCATCTATTACTGCGCATGCATCCTACTCTTCAGAGTGTTTTGTTTTCACAGTGAGGCTCCCTTGGAGAAAACCAAAGTTTCATTTGCAAGTGGGTATCAATTGCAGATAGATTCTGGCTTAGAGTTGGGTATACATCCACTTGTCCTTTCAGCTGGAGGATACCATCTGTTGCACAGCACAGCAGCTGCCAGTCTTTGTAAGTTCACATGTGCTTTTGTTCCACCACTTTTTAGAAGGCCTTGTGCTTTTGGCATCTTCCACCCCCTCTGGCTCTTACATTCTTTTTGCCTCCTCTTTTACAGGGTTCTCTTAGCCCCGAGAAGAGGGATTTAATGGAGATAGCCCACTTAATGCTAAGCAATATAAGGTCTCTCTCACCCTATATAATGTCTTACTGTGGGTCTCTCTGTCTCTCATCCTTTGTAGGAGGAAGCTTCTCTGATGAAGACTAAACAAGGCATTGATTCATGATTATAGCAGACAGGCATTAGAAACCATTTAATCATTCTGTTCCTTTAATAATCATTCTGTTTCTTTAATAAAGCAGTAATATTTGATTTTTCCCTAGGTCCCTGGGCTAAAAACTATCAGGTTCCTAGTCAACCAAGAAGCATCAAGTATGAGTTCTGTTTCCTTGGGGGAGCTATAAGGGACCCAAGTGATATATTTATTGGTTGGTTTCTCTGAGAGACTTTTTACCACCATAGTCATAGCATACCTTGCAGGCAGGACAGCATTGAAGATCAAAAAGTTTATGCTTATATTTCTATTTTGTTTGTTTGCAGACAGAGAGCCTTCCTTTACCAAAGATGCTAACTCATAAGGATGAAGGATCTAGGTACAGGATCCAGCAACTCAATTATTTGTGATCCATTGCTGGTACTAAAAGCTTCATTTGATGACAAGAAATATTACAAATCTGTATTCTCCATTATTTGATGACTTCATTTAGATCACCTTCATGTATGTATATATATTCTTAAGCTTCTGTTGTGTGCAGATTTTATACTACCTCTCAAATAATACTTGCTTTCCGCTGTCTCTCCCTACATTCCCTCTATTTATCATGTCTTTTCTTCTCCCCACTTGATATATCCATTCCTGTCCCTGCCTCCAATTAGTCCAAAACTACCCAACCTACTTTGTTTTCCTAGGGAAACCTTTCTGCTCCCTCTTATTCCCTTACTCTATTTCTAAAAATTTTACATGACTTATCATTGAATTAAGAGGTAATGTACATATATAAGCAAATTCACTCATTATTTGTTTTTCTGTGTCTGTGTTACCTCACTCAGGATGATTATTTTTAGTTCTATCCATTTATCTGTGAATTCCATAATTTCACCTTTTTTGCAGATGAGTAATATTTCATTGTGTGTGTGTGTATCATATTTTCTTTATTCATTCTTCTTTAGAGGTGCATATAAGTTGTTTCTAGTTTCTGTAGTCAAGACTATTGCTTCCTTTCCCCAAACTAATGGCAAGGCCCATTGCTGAAGACAACACCCTCACAACTAATTGAATGTAGAGTAATGGGGGTGGTGCCTACAAAAGGCCTCATCCATAATTTCTAATGTCTTTTTCTGGAAGTTACTCTTCACACAACCAAAACAGAAATGTAAATACAAACCCTTTTTGATCTACAGTGGTGTGCTGCCTGAAAGATATTCTAGAGCAATGCTGGCACAGAACTCATGGGAGTAACCAACTAACATCTGATTAGACTTATGGCCCACTCAGTGAAAGGTAACCCATATCCAACACTGCTTGGGTGACTAAGAACCTGGTACTAAGTAGTCTAGGGACCTAAATAAACTCAAATACTACTATTCTATAAAACAAACAAATAAGCACACAAATATAGCAATAAAATAAGATCAGTGCCTCCCTTGGCTATCATCAGAGAAGCTTCCTCCTGCAGCAGATTGTCAGAGACCAGCTTCAACAAGAATACCACTTACCAGGGCAAGGGCTGTGGCAGCCCTCCCTCTGTGTATGGAGTAGATGTGTGTGTGGCTGCAGATGTGGCTGTAACAGTGGCCCTAGCTGCTTGTAGCTGGCGTGGAGGTGAGGGGTTGCTGGGTCTCACCATGCTGCCTAGGGTGACCTCAAACTTCAGAAGCTTATGCCTCAAATGACTCTGAAAGCCTTTGAGTTGCACCCTTCTTCAGCTCCCAGCCCTGCCCCCAAGCTTTAGGTTCCTGGTTACTCTGGTGACAGTTTCTCATCATCCCAGGCAAGGAATAGCTGTGGGACCTCCAGTCTCCTCAGCCACCTCACCAGCACCTTGCCCTCGGGGAACTAGACTGGACTTCCCGTCCTTCCCACCTCCTTGTGCTTATGGCCTGGGAGTCAAGGCTGCTGACCAACCAGATCCCTTGGCTGGGCTTTGCCGAGTGCCCATTTTTCTCTTCGATTGCTTTTGTAGAAAAGGTAGGGGCTGGTTCAGTGACAGCTGTCACTCACAAACATGTCAATAAAGCAGCCAGTGCAGAAAAAAAAAAGAAAATTAAATAAAGAGAACACAGATGTGAACGAAAATAATAAAAAAAGAAGCATAAGGTAATATAGGGAGGGAGTTCCAGTGAATACTGAAAATCACTTGCATTTAATTTCCATTTGCCTAAATACCCCAGCCTGAAAGGGAAGAGTAAAATAAAGAACTACATTCACATGATAAAAGGAATGAACAGACCAGGTGAAGAATTACAGGCTATAGACTTAGTGAAGCATTCTGTTGCTAGAACAAGACAAAGAATGCTCACACCCTAGATGAGAATATTTTATAGGCAAACCACTCCCTGGGTGGAATCCATAGTTATCTCCCTAAGGGAGTAGGAACCTACCTGGCTCCTGAGACTTTTGTTTAAGGTAGAAACAGATCTACTTCTAAATACCTAAAATACCAGTTCTGGATATTAGCCATACCTCTTCCTTGAACTGTTGACAATAACCTTGAAGGAACAGAAATAACTTCCAACTCTCTGGCCTTTAGTAAAGGTAGAATGGATCCAAACCTATGGGCCCTCTCGGCAGATGAGAACAAACACAGAAACCCATAGCAGACATTACGTACAGAATGAAAGAACTTGCAATTGTTAGTGTAAAATGATATGTCTCTATCAAATCTCTCTCACAGCTAAGAGATACCTGCAAAAGAGTAGACATAAAGAGTGTAAAAGCAGAGGGGATAGAAGACACAGGGGGAAAAAAGCCCTTTTAAATACTACAGTACAAATGTACACATGAACTCACAGAGACTGTGGCAGCATTCACTGGCCTACACAGGTCTGCACATGCACAGGTCCTTTGCATACTTATTATGGATTTCAGTTTTGTCTTTTAACAAAATTTCTGAGTGTGGGAATGAGTAAGTTTCCGTTCTCTTTCTTGTATCTTTTTGTGCTCTGTTCCTTCTGTCACAGAAAATATGATATCATATAAAAATGTAATAATAAACCTAAAACAGGAAAAAATTTTAAAAATCTAAATAAAGAAGGGATAATGTGAAAGAAATCATTTAAGAATAAAATTTAAGTATTAGCAACAGTTTAAAAACAAACAAAACACAGCATCTTTGGTGATGGAGATATGCCTCAGTGATTAAGTTCACTTATTTTTCTTGCTAAATATATGGATTTTGTTGAGTCTCAGGATCCACAATGTTGTCCTAATTGTCTTTAATTGAAGTTCCTTGAGATCCAACACCTTTTACTGGCTTCTTCACTTAACATAAAATTAAAGTAAATCAAATCTCAAAACTTGTAAAACACCTAGACACTAAAATAATCATTAAATAATTTGAAAATTCAAAGATTAATAAACAATCAATATGCACATTAAGAATCTGTTCAATTGAATTTATTATTATGGGAATGCAGACCAAAACCACAATTAGCTGTCACTTCATTTGGTTACGAGGATTGTTGTTAAAACAAAGACAAGGTAACACATGCTGCAGGATCCAACAGATAAAATGCCAGGTACATTTCAGGTAGGAGTGGGAAAAGGGCCTGGCTAAGCAAGCGAGGTGGCAGTTTCTCAAGAAATTAAACATGGAATAGCAATATGTTGTAGCAATTCCGCTTTGGGGTATATACCCTAAAATGCACAAACAACATTTGTGATCAGTTATTCATATTTATACATTCTTCTTCAGAGAAGATTTATTCACAGTTAGCAGTGGTTGAAATAACAGGGCTATCAGCAGATGGATGCCTGAGAACAAATGTGCATGCACTTGATACAGTATTAGTCAGCTTAGAAATGCATACTACAAATGAGGGACTTGAATGGATTGTGTTAAGTGTTTGATCTGAAGTTCCCTAAAAAAGGAGAATCTTTATAGAAGACTCTGCAGAGTGATTGAGAGATATTAACTTGATTCTGATTGTTGAAGGTTGCTGAGAGAAAGTCATAATTACCTCAGATTTTTACTAGTGCATTTAAACTCAACACATTCCTTTGTATCTGATCTGACTTACTTTTAAATATCAAATAAACACCTTTGGCATGTATTGGCTTAGTAGAACCCAGTTCCCATGGACACAAATGCTAAACATAATTAATATTAATATTGAAGCCAGTATCACAGTCCTCTGATTTCAGTACCCTGTCACCAAATGTCCCAATCTCATATTTGTAAAATGCATTGGCTTATGCCTTTGTTATTGTTGTTCTATGACTACAACAGTATATGTAACAACTTGGACTGGGTGATATGTCATTTATAGAAACCTGCTCCGTGGTGGTAGGCTGTGGTCATTCATATTGGACTCAGAGTAAATCATTTCTTACTTTTGAAAGAGAGATGTGTGTTGTGTTGAAATGAGCCACTTCTAAAAGTACAAATTATTTCCATTTTCACTTCTATGTGATTGAAATGATGAATACAGAAATCTTAGTGGTGAATTGCTGGGAGCCGAAAAGAAAAGGCAATTTGGAGCTATTATCTAATGGGTACATAGTAACACTGTTAGCAAATATGGGTGTTTGAGGTATGAGAGGGTGGGATCACACCAAACAATCTAAGCAACCTTCAAGCCATTGATTTCTATACTTTAGAGGGATAAAATATTGAATTTTGATATATACCTAATGTATCTTTCAATCATTCAAATATATTTTTGAAATATATGACTCTAGAGCACCTCTACTTACAGGTTAAACATATGTGTCAGGAACAGTACTCTATGCTAAGTTGGTGACTCATGTCTGTAATTTCAGGACTTGATTGCCTAAGATGAAAGGATCTCTATGTATCTGACGTCAACGAAGGATAGAGCAAGTTCATGCTTGTCTACCATTCATAGTGAGACTGTTTCTAAAAAACAAAAAGAATACACACACAAAGAAAATGAAAAAAAGAAGGAAAGAAAAACAAAACAACAAACAAAAGCAAAGGCATCATTGTGCTCCAAATGTCAGCTTTCTGGCACAGATGGGGACTGCAAAACCCTGAGACCTTTGTCTGCTCTGACTGACAGAAGCACATTCAGATTCAGAGATTAGAGTTTGCTATGACTTTGGTACAGAAAATGAAAAGAATAAAATAAATGCCAATTTATAAACAATCTTTTTGAAAGGCTGTAAGTCATATAAATATTTCAAAGGATATTTAGAAAGAGCTCTTTGGTAATGAGTTCCAATACATCAAATAGAAATAAACACATATGTTCACACAAATAATACAAATAAATTATTACAAAATGAGAAAAAGATTGATTGGACTGATACTCTTTGAGACTGCTGTTTCTTTTTGGTTAATTCTATTTATTCCTTGAAGTTACTTGAAACTCCTTAAAAGTCTGTTTAATATTAGCTTGTTAAATATTGTCATAAATGTTTAAAAGTTGGTTATTGCTTTCTTCAGATCTATAATCTTGCTTTAATAACCCACATATATTCCCATCCACTTAGTTGCACATTCAGTTGTGTCATTAAGTTACACAATGAGTGTAATTGCTTTTCTTCCTACTGATCCTCTCTCAGGCTTAAGTCATCAGAAAAGAACACTCTCTGAGAATTAGGAACTGAAAGCCCACTGGCATTTGATGGGATCAGGGGAAGCTAGTGTCTCTGTATCTCTCCCAACATCTTAATTATTTATCACCCAGCTGGAGGCAGGTCAGGGCTTTTCTGGAGACACACTGTCAATCTGACTTGCATCAGAAAAAAGCAAAGCTCAAAGCTCACTCTCAGATAGAGGCCAAATGTCCAACAGCTGCCAAGAGCTCCGAGGAACTCCACGCCCCAATTAAGTACAAATGGGACTTCTTGATGCAAATTTGCACTTTAAAAGTCAACACACTAAAATAAGCCATCTCTTGATTAAATGCTACAAATTCTTTAGATTTGCCCTTTGCCCAGCTTCTACTGAACATATGGCTATGCCTGTTTTCAAGAAGGCTTGCCCCACCCTCAAGAGACCAAAGGGTAAACACAACATAGAAATTGAATGAATTTGGCTTTCAGTTGTGGTTGGAGAAGAGAGGAGCTGAATTTGAAACTGTTAGCCAGGCAATAGCTTGGAAGCAGCAGTCACTTCAGTTGCAATTATTTACCACCTCCAGCCTCCTACAAACACACACCAACTTGCTAGTGTGCTTCTCTCTCTTTTTTTTTTTTGTTTTGTTTTTTTGTTTTTGTTTTTGTTTTTGTTTTTTGAGACAGGGTTTCCCTGTAGTTTTTAGAGCCTGTCCTGGAACTAGCTCTTGTAGACCTCGAACTCACAGAGATCTGCCTGCCTCTGCCTCCCGAGTGCTGGGATTAATGGTGTCCGCCATCACCGCCCGGCGCTAGTGTGCTTCTCAACCATATACAATTACACACACCACCATTGAGTTATTTAGTATTTTAGAAGGTGAACTTTGCTTTTAATTATACGTATACAAGTTGTGTGCAGAAAGTGCAAGAAATGTCCAATGTGAATATGAAGCAGCTACTGTGAGAAATAAGGAAGTAACATGAAAATATTTGTGAATCTGTTGATCATTGGATCATAGCATGCAACATTGTTGGAATCTAGGAAAGCCTGTGCAGGGGTGGAAACTTTGGACAAGGCTCATAGATACTCTTTTATTTTATGTTTAATAAATTTAAATTTTCTTGCATTTACATCCAAACTAAAGCTTCTCCTCCCTCCTCCCTCCCTTCTTCCCAGTCCCCTCCACCTCTCCTCTCTCCCACCTCCTACTACATCCACTCTTCCTCTACTGTTTCTCTTCAGATATAGGCAGGCATCTCATGGATATCAGTCAGGCATGGTATACCAAGCTGCAGTGATACCACACACTCTCCTGCCACTAAGGTTCAGGCAATGCAGCAGGAGAAATGGGTTCCCAAATCAGGCAACAATGTCAGAAACACACCCTATTCTCAGTGCTTAGAGTCCCACATCAAGTTACACAATTGTAACATATATGTAGAGGGTCTAGGTTAGCCCAAGCATGCTCTCTGGTTGTTAGTTTAGTTTCACTCTTCATTTCCCTTCCTTTTGTAAATGTAAAGGATCCCAGCAGTCTCCAAATATTTGTTTGCATTCAGTACTGAAGGAGGCACAGAGAATGGATGGATGTACAAGATGGAAACAAGCTTCCCATCATTGACAGATGTGCAGCTCATCTGGCTGAGGTATGGGTAAATATTCCTCAGAAATGGATACAGGAATCCTTCTATCTGAAGCAGTCCCGATAGGCCTATGTATTAAAGACTTGTTTCCTTACTGGTGGCACTAATGGTAGATTAAGACACTCAAAAGAGATGGAGTCAACTGGAAAAAGATATATTCCATCAACACTCCGTTGATGGAAGTTGAAGGCCGCTCAGTTTTCTATCCATCTGATTTATTTATTTCTTACATTTTACCTGACTAGAAGTAATTTGTTCATCAAATACTTCCTTGGCGACAATGAGAACAGGGCCTAACAACCATGGAATGGATGAAATTTCTGAAATATTTGATACAGTAAAACTTTTTACTTTGTAACTTGCTTATCTAAAGGATTTTCTTACAGTAATACGTGAACAATAAAATATTTTATATTAACACTGAAGATCACAGAGAAACAGACAAAGTGTAATTTAAGTACCTGATTTTTCCTTTAAAATAAAATAAAGTTTGTTTGATTCAGCAATTTCTGAGTTTCTCGATAGACAGAGAGATTATCTGTATAATATTTGTAAAATGGACTCTTTTCAAGAAATATACCTTCCTTAAACTGTTGGAACTCCTAAGTGAATAAAAAGCTAGGTTTTTTTTTAATATATTTGTTTGGTTGTCCATTTTCGGTATAATAATGTCAATATACAAGACTGAGGGTAAGAGATCAAATCATGATGGGATGATGGGGACTGTTAATCCAAAGTATGGAGGGGAAGGTAGTCAGGTGGGAACACTTCCAGATAACTGAAGATAGTTAACTTCCTAAAAAGGCTTATTCCAGGTGTGAGGACACCTAGTTATCTAAAAGTGTAGCTATGTCCTTAGAACTTCACATATCTCTCAACATCATGATCCACAGTTCCCATATACACCTTGACATTGAGTCATGGCAAATAAATAAAACAATATACCTGATATCTAGTTCATTGAATATAATGAGACTGTACTTTCTCCTATATAGAATGGGGAGATGTGAAAATAAAATAAATAAATAAATAAATATTACAAAAAAGAATGGGGAGATGTGGAGCACAATACCCTCACCCAAGAACCTCTACATCTGCACCTGGTCTTGATTGTGCAAGAGTAAATACGAGCTAGAAGATTGACTTGGGGCTTGAGGTTCTTCAGTGGTAGAGTCCCACTTTAATTTTCCAAGAGCCACTTTCTGTTTTAACATCAGTTTGGGTTGCATAGGGATCTCCACAGGATCTTCTTGGCCAAAAATTCAAACTAATGCAACCAAGTTTCAACAATGAAAGCCTTACCTGATTACAAAAGGTGAACAGTTCATACTCTTATGCTCCATTCCTAGGAAGTTTCTACTGCAGTAGATTTCCACATCATCACCATCCAATGCTCCCCAATTCCAGCTGTCTATCAATACACACTCTGTCTCCATCCCTCTTGCTCCTATCCCCACCCCCACCTCCTTGCCTTCAGTGCCCCCCACAAATTCTATTCTATTTCTCCTTTTTAGAGAGATCCATGCAACCATCTTAGACCTCTCCTCTTTATACAAGTTTTCCGGGCCTGTGAATTATAGCTTGTCTATTATTTTTAATATATAATGTCTAATTACTAGTGAATAGAAATCACATTTGTTTATAGCACCTGCACTACGGGATGGTACACAAGCGGGAACTAAGCTGGAGACATAAAAACACACGCACACAGACAGAGACACGGGGACACAGGTCAACCTTTATACAAGAGTGCCAAGAATGCCCACTTTATTGTGCTCAGGGGCAGCTTATATAGGGCTCTGGCCACGCCCCAGCTCTCGGGATGTTTCAGATGCAGACTCATCAGAACCACTCCCCTGCTATCAGGGTCTCATGCTAAGAGCAGCTGAAGGCTGCTCAGAGCAGAGGAAAACAAGTTGTTTACAAGAAATTCTGGATCTGGTAGTTTGCAGTCCCCAACATTTGTCTTTCTGTGTTACCTCACTCAGGATGATTTTTTAAAGTTACATTAATTTGCCTGAAAATATCATGATGTTATTTTTTAAATAACTGAGTAATACTCCACTGTGTAAGTGTACTTCATTTAGTTTATTGATCTTCAGTGGAGGGACACCTAGGTTGTTTCCAGTTTCTAGATATTATGGATAAAGCTGCATTCACACGGGTGAGCAACTGTCCTTATAGAGGATGGAGCATCTTTTGCTATATAACCAAGAGTGGTATAGCTGGAAATTGAGATAGATTGATTCCCCCCCCCATTTTTTTTCTGAGAAATCAGCGTGTTACTTTCTATAGTGTCTGTACAAATATGCACTCTCATGAGCAATGAAAATGTCTTCCCCTTGCTCTCCATCCTCACCAGTGTGAGTATACACTTGTGTTATTTATTTCCTTCATTTGACAGGAATAAGATAGAATCTTAAACTAGTTTTGATTTTCCTTTCCTTGATGAGTAAATATGTTGGATATTTCTTCCAGTGTTTCTCAGACATTTGATATTCCTCTTTGAGAATTCTCTGTTTATGTCTTAATTGGATTTTTAAATTGGATTTTTGAATTTTGACATGTAGTTTCTTGAGTTCTTTATATATTATGAATATTATTTTTCTATCAGATGTGGAGCTGGTTAAATCTTTTTCCATTCTGTAAGCTTCCATTTATCTAATTGATAGTATCCTTTTCCTTACAGAAGCTTTTTAGTTTCTGGAGGGCCCATTTGTTAATTGTATTTTTTAGTTTCTTCAGGATTCACATTCTGTTCAGAAAGTTGTCTTCTGTGACAACATGTTCATGGTTATTTCCTAATTTCTCTTCTATCAGGTGTAGTGTATGTGGTTTTATATGGAGATCTTTAATCTACTTAGATTTGAGTTTTGTGTGAGGCAATAAATACATACCTATTTGCATTCTTCTACATGCACCATTTGTTGAAGTTGTTCTCCTTGTTCCATTTTGTATTTCTGCTTTTTTTTTTTTATCAAAAGTCAGGTGTCCATAGTTGTGTGGATCCATTTCTGGGTTGTCAATTTGAATCCATTTATCAATGTATATGTTTTTATGTCAATACCAAGCAGTTTTTAATTACTATAGTTCTGTAGTATGACTTGAATTTGGGGATGGTGATGATCCTAGCAGGTCTTTCATTGTTCAGGATTGTTTTAGATAATCTGTGTTTGCTGTTTTTCCATATAATGTTGAGAATTATCTTTTCAAGATCTGTAAAAAAAAAACATGTGTTGGGATTTTGATGAGGATTTGTTGAGTCTCTAAGTTGCTTTTGGTAGGTTAGCCATTTTTACTATTCCTATTAATAAGGATGGAAGATTTTTCCATCATCTGATATCTTCTCCTGTTGTAGGAGGCTGCTAGTTAGTTCCTGGCTGCTCAGCCCCAAAATAATCACATAGAAACCATATTATTTGCAATACTGTTTGGCCAATAGCTTAAGCGCATTTCTGGCTAACACTTATATTCTAAAATAGCCCATCTCTGTTAAATAGTGTATTACCATGTAGCTGTGGCTTACCCGGTAAAGATCCATCCTGAGCAAGTGTGTCTCTGGTGGGGCTATATGGCATCTCCTGACTCTGCCTTCTTTCTACCATCATTCGGTTTAGCTTTCCCCACCTAGCTTTATTCTGTTAAGCCACTGGCTGAAACAGCTTCTTTATTTATTAACCAATATAAGTAACACATATACGGAAAGACTTCCCATACCATTCTCTAAGTTCTTTATTTACAGACTTGAAGTTATTATCATACAAGCCTTTCACTTGCTCTGTGAGATTTATCTCAACTATTTTATGTATCATTTGAGGTTACTTGGAAAGGTCTTGCTTATTTCTATCTCAGAAATACACATATAACAAAATTGATCTTAAATTTGTATTAATAAACAAAGATCCATACCAACACAAATCTTTATTGCATATCCCCTTTAAATGTAAACAAATATTTATAAACAATCATTTAGAGAGCATAGGTCTCTCCAAACTACTTTCTGCTTTTTGTTGGGTGAACTATTTTGTGGGGTAGTCACAGCAACCTTTCAGGTGTTCTTGGTCCATTAAACCACATTAGTCTGGAATTAATCCATGGGCTCTCATTGTGTGTGGAAACAAATGCAGAACTTCTTTTCCAAAGCAGCAAATCCTTAAACCCAAATTTTGAATTCAAGATACCTTTAAGATACATATGTTGGTTTAGCTAAGCAGCCTGCACAATGAAATGTCTCTCTGTACTTAGCTTATTCACAGCCAAAATATTTAAAGAAAACACAATAATATACACAATCAAGACTGTGTATTTTCAATCTTTATGTGGCTTATTTTTCTTTCTTTTCCTTTAATCTATGACTGTCTGTATTCCATCTCTTTAAATACATTGTTTTACTTTTGTTAAAAACATTTACTTCTTCTTATAACTCTCTATACTCTTTTTCTTTTCTCTCCCAAGCCTACGTATATTTATCTAACACTGTGACCAATTTTGAGGTCTTTTCATCTGAATATTTCTTTATTATGTATCTGTAATCCTTTTCTGACCAGGACCACTTCATAAATTGTTAAACAGCTTGGCTAGCACTAAGGCTGCTTTGCCTTTGGCTCTGCCCAGTACATCATGGTGGAGATCCATTCTCTGCCACTGAGATTGCTGGGTCAGAGCCATCCTCACCACCTCAACTCTGATAACAAGTTGGCCCAGGCTGCCACCAAGTAAATTGCAGCATGCTACCCACAAAGCCCATTTAAATGCCCAACCTCCTGAAAGAGCCAGATTTCATGCTGGCAACATGGCTCAGAAAGCTGCTGTTTTAAAACCACCTATTTTTTATTTAACCACTGAATCAGGAAAAGCTCTCTTAAAGGAGCTGCAACATGCTGCTAGCAAGAAAATTCCATCTGAAAGAAATGTGGGTAAACTTTGTTTAGCCTAGAATTCCTTGGTTATTTCTTGCCTTTGTGTGTTATAACACCTTTTTGTTCTAGAGCTTTCATGTGTTGTAAAGTGTCATATATATATTCATATATATGGTGCTGTGGGCATTCATCTTGACACCACTTTCATTGTGTCCCATTAGTTTGCATATGCTATGTATTTATTTTCATTGATTTCTAATAAGTCTTTAATTACTTTATTTCTGTGTTGACCTATTTTTCATTCAGTAGAGAGTTGGTCAATTTCCATGAATTTATAAACTTTCTGTTCTTTCTGTTGATATCTAGTTTTCATCAATAGTAGTCTGATAAGAATAAGCAGGAAGTTATTTCAGTGGTCTTGGATCTATAGAGACTTTTCTTGTGTCCTAGAATGTGGTCAATTTTGGAGAAAGTTCCATGAGGTTCAAAGAAGTTATTTTCTTCTGTGTTTGGGTGAAATATTCTAAAGATATCTGTTAAAGCCTTTTGGTTTCTAATGCTTGTCAATTACTATGTTTCTCCTTTAAAATTTTGTCTGCATGACCTAACCATTGGAGGGAGTAGGGTATTGAAACCTCAAACTCTCAGTGTGTGAGTCACTATGTGCCTTTAAGTTGTAGTGTTTCTCTTACAAACTATGATGCCCTTGTGTATGTTGCATAAATGCTAAAAATTAAAATGTCATCTTGGTGGATTTATCCTTTCATGAGTATATAACATCCTTCCCTATCTCTTTTGATTGGTTTTGGGTTGAAGTCTATTTTGTTAGATAACGAAATAGATACATCAGCTTCTTAGGTTTATTAGCTGGGAATATCTTTTTCCAATATTTTACCCCTGAAGTAATAATATCTATCTTCTATAGTGAGGTGTGTTTCCTGGATGCAGAAGAAGGACAGACCCTGTTTTCAAATTCATTTTGTGATTCTCTGAGACTACTGATATTGAGAGATATCAGTGACCAGATTGTTACTTCCTGTTCTTTTGCTGGTGGCAATGGTGGTGTTTGTGGCCACATGCACGTGTGTGTGTGTGTGTGTGTGTGTGTGTGTGTGTGTGTATGTGTATGTGTGTTTCCCTCATTCTTTGCTGTTGTTAAATTATTATTTGCTGTGCTTTCATATATGTAGTTAACCTCCTTAAGTTAAAATTTTTCTAAGATCTTCTGTAGGGCTGGATTTGTTGATAGATACTATTTAAATTTGAGTTCATCATGGTATATCTTATTTTTAACACCTAAGGTAATTGAAAATTTTGTTTAATATAGTAGTCTGACATAGCATTTGTGGTCTTTTACAGTCTACAACACATTTATTCTGTCCCTTCTGACTTTTAGACTCTCCATTGAGAAGTCAACTCAGGTGGAGTTCCTATAGACCTGCATTTATGTGCTACTTGTGTTTTTTACCCTTGCATCTTTGAATATTCTTTCAATGTTCTGTGTGTTTAGTGTTTTTATTATTATGTGAAACTTCTACAGTTCTTTTTCTAATTCCTTAAATTTTCTTTTCCAAAATTCCCTCAGTTTGTTTTCATTCTTATTGCTTCTATTTCCATTTTCATGTCTTATTATGAATGTTTTATTCATTTTCTTCAACTGTTTGTTTGTACTTGGCTTTCTTTAAGGGATTTATTCATTCCTCTAATTGTATTCTCCTTTCTTCTTTAAGGGATTTTATCTATTTCCTTCAGTCGTTTATTTGTATGTTTATGGATTTCTCTAAATGATTGTGCATTTCCTCTTGAAGGACCCATATCATCTTCATATAGGTAGCTTTAAAGTCTTTATCTTGTACATAAACTATGTTAAAATACTCAAGAATATTCAAGCCTACTGCAAATATTCTAACTTGATTTACCAGGGACATATTGTCCTGGTTGCTACTGATTGTTTTCTTAATCTGGGTTCTAGGCTTCTGGTTTTGGGGTGACTTCATGTGTAGGTGTTGGTTTCTGGGTTTGTTTTTATTTTTGTTTTGGATGTATATTTTGTTCCTTAGTTTCTGCTTTCTCTCTTTATTTTCAGACACTAAGGTGGCTGAGTGTTGCCTGTTTTACTAACTTCTTCGACTGGTATGTTCACACGAATCACCTGATGGGGTTGGAAGCTGGGAAGCAGCCAAGAGCGGAGGAGGATTTCAGGAGGGAGTAGGCTGTGGGATCCAGAGGATAAGCGGTCAAGTGTGAAGGAAGGTTGCACACAGTAATCTGTTGCATGTTAAGGAGGAATTTTATGGGTTTGGTCTAGGGAAACAGGTAGTGGAGAAGGTGCAACCAAACTTTTTTTTTATATATTTTTTTGTTTGTTTGTTTGTTTGTTTTTCAAGTATGACCTGCAGTTCAGTAGGGTTATCAGCTTGAGTTGGGGCTGTTAAATAGAGACAAGTGGGATGAGGGAGGGCATGAGGGGATATTCTTTGGTATCCATAGGAGATGTGAAGCAGGGGAAGGGAGAAATCAGCTGGTGTTCTATTGCAGTTCTAGGGATAAACCTGCATTAGGTCTGGGGAAACAGAGAGGAGTGAACATGGACAGTAGGGAAGGGAGGCTGCAGCTGGGGCTCTATTACATTTCTGGGGTAAAGTCAGTGAAGTTGGATCTGGGGAATGTAGGGAGCAGAGAAGTATATCTCTTTTCTATATTTTTGCATCAAGTTTTATTTATGTAACACAAACCAAAGTGTAATGCAATCACAATTGTACCTTTTGAATCCTGATGTTGTGGGGGTTTCATTTGTTTGTCTCAGTTCTAGGTACCTTCTGAGTACAGGTTATATGCTAGTTTGTGTTTATATAATAGATGTATGAATGTATAAACAAATGTCCTTTATATTTGCCCCTTGTATATGTGATTAGTGCTTCAATCTTTCTACCCAGTTCTTAATGACAAGATACAAGCTAAACAAACACATCCAGGTACGTAATTCCAAAGATTGCATGAATTTAATTACAGGTTTTAGAAAGCAACAAAACAAAACTTCTAATCTGACACAGGTAGCTTGAGAAACCTTGCCTTGTTTTCTGAACTGATTTTTTAGTTTTAGTTTTTTATGTGTAAAATATGAAAATTATTACTTATACTGAAAGCAATTAAAGAGCAAGGAAAACAAAAGTCCTAACAGAAAAGTATGTGAACATGACAGAAAGGAAAGCACACTTCATTTACTGGAAAATAAATTTATTTATCTATTGTCTTCATCTATTAGCTTAGTGAATGGCTCTGCACATCTAACTTGCTCACTTGAGTGTCCATTATTATATAAACATACCATATGAACTACGACAAAGAGATAAATGTGGGAAAGAAGTTAGGTTTGATATTATCCTTAATTCAGAGATTCTGATGGCTTGTGAGCTTCCAGGGACTTTCCAATATCTATCTCCCCTGCTAACACCTTGGAGCTTTTCTTACCATCATATCCAGGAAGACATTTACTCCTGTCACTCCTTCACACACTGACTCTGCTGCCCACATGTATTATTCCACTCTTTGCTCTGTTGTGACATTTGCTGCCCAGCTGCATGACTGATGATTCATGCGGTTTGCCCCTCCTTTCATCCTCTGAAATAGTTGTAGGTCAGGAATTGAGAAGAGGTCTCATATACATTTTAATAGAATATAAAAGTAACTTTATTATCTAATATAACACACCCAAATCAAAAGAATATGTCAAAAATGATGGGAACTGGCCCACTATAAGAAGCCTTAGAAAGTCATTCCATATGTGAGAGAGTCCTTTGTGTCTACTGGACCTAAGCAGAGAAGGATCCAGAGAGGCCTGTCTTAGACAGCATACTCAAAGCAGTCCTCAGCATGTTTGTGTACCTCAGATGGGGAGTTGTCCACCATGCCTTCCCATAAGTTTCCTGAGTATCTCTTTTCTCTGCTTCTTATGCCATCCTGTCTAATAATCGACCACAGGCGTCCTTCTCACATGCTGAGCTTAAAGTCATTTATGACACAAAATTTTTGACCTTGCAATTTCCACTTCTTTTCAACCATTGATGAGTTTTCCTGAAGTTTGAGTAAAACAGACTGTTGTGAGATTTTCTGTTTGCTACCCTAATCCAACTTGCTAACATGTTACCATAAACTCTATAAAACTGCCAATCAGGGAGTATAAAATAGGACAAAAATGAACTTCCTGAGATCAGATAACTTCACACTTCAAATGACAAGGTAGGAAGATACTATCTTGTTTATCCATTTGTTTAAATTCTTCAGTTATGTTTACTTAAATGTTAGAGAAGTAAAGTAGGGGTCCTTTCTGCTTCCCACTAGCTGTATTTACTTAATTTCATGTACCTAATAGTTTTCATACTCAGTACCTACAGTAATTAGCTAAATATGATACTTCAAATAATGCACTTTAGTAAAACCAATTAAATAAAAATGGTTTTTATAGTCCATTAGCAATCTAGCATACTCTTCCCCAAACTGTGTTATTGAGTATGTTATTAAAGACACCCTATGGCTTTAAAACAAGTTTTAAAAATGTTGAATTGCTCCAATAGAAATGAGAGTCCAACAAATTTTTAAAATAAAGTAATATTATAAAATAAGCTAAGTAAAGTTATACTATATTTATGAAGCAATTTTTGCAAGCAGGATATTTCTCTCACATTTTTACAGATTTCTAATAGCCAAGGATGAGAACCAGGTAGTAATTGTAATGATTTGCTTCAAATTAATTAGAAAGTTCAGAGTTAGCTCTGTGTGAGCTTTAAGCAAAAGTCAACACTTCTTTTATTTGGTAGTAATGAACGTTTCACTTTGGTGTGAACACAAGCAGAACCTATCCTCAGCACCATAAACAAAATAAAAGAAAACCCAAAGCATGGAATATAACCTGACTATTATGAAGTATGCACTACAGAGATCACAGAATTACAAAGAAGTAAAAAGTTACCATAAGACAGTTCCAATCTCCCACAGTACATAAATCATGCTTTTTGTATAATTTTAAGTTTTTTCATCTTTGATGCTGCTTTATGTTTAAAATTCAGTAACAAATAAAAGCCTTAAATTCCATGCCTAAATTCATATTTACATACACTAAACAGGAACATACGATGTATTAATGACATTGTTAAAATTCATGAGGACATATTATCATTTGGTTTTATAACTTCCTCAGTGCTTACATGTCATTTATATTATTAGACTTCATGCTAGAAGTAAAGCTAAGCTAATAGCTGTGATCCTACAATACACTACTACCCAACCTATTTCCCAAACTCAACCCAGTAATTCAGGGAAACCATCAACATGTTTAAAATCATACATCCTTTTTTGGTTAGTTGGGAGAGGCTTCTCATTATAGCAGAAATAAAGATTTTTCTGCTGTCTGATTAAATACTGCTCATTTGTAACCATTTTCTCTTAGAATTTTCAAATCATATCTGCTCACACTTGTTACTTTTATTTTAGAAAAATATTAACTTATTATATGTTTTCACAGCTGGGAACCTTTAGAAGATAGCACACAGGCTAGGAGAACACAGAGAATAGGAATTCCTGCTCTCCCATTCTGAGTTTGTGAGGCAGGGCAAGCACTAAAGATTTGCAAAGCAAACTTCTTCAACAGATTTTTAGGAACTGCATGAAACATGATGTTACTGAATTTTTAAAAGTATAATTTGCTTTATTTTTTCAAATTTATTTTTTGAAAGAAAACAAGCTATTTTTTCATTTTACATACCAATCCCAGTTCCCACTTCTTCCCCTCCTCCCATGTCCTCCACCTACACCCCATCTTACCCCCCATCCACTCATCAAAGAGGGTAAGGCACATTGCTTTGGGGAAGTCCAAGGTCATCCTTACTCTAAATAGGCTGAGCAAGGTACCCATCCAAAGTGATACAGAAGAATTTTGGATGACTGTCCAGGCAGCAAGTTGTCTCTGTCAATTCTAGAGTTTTGGAAGTTGCTTACAATGCACTTTCTATTTATTTAGGTAATATTATATACTTCTGTAGCCTTTGATGAAGTTGAAGAATAGTTATAGTTTTCCTTAGTTATGATAAAAGATAAAGTAGATATAAAATTGTAACTATAATTCTTGCTTGATACCAGTTTTTTTATATGTAATCTACTATGTTAAAGTTATAAACTTCCTTTTTATTTAAACAGAATGGGGGAGGTGATGTAGGATACCCCTTGTATGCTGTGAATACCATTGGTTAATAAGGAACTGTCTTGAGCCTGTGCAGGGAAAACCAAACTGAATACTGGGAGAAAAATGGCAGAGTCAGGGAGACACCATGTAGCTGCCACCAGGAAGAGACATGGTAGAACCTTGCTGGTAAGCCACAGCCCTGTGTCAATACACAGATTAATAGAAATGGGTTAAATAAAGATGTAAGAGTTAGCCAATAAGAAGCTAGAGCTAATGGACCAAGCAGTGATCTAATTAATACAGTTTCTGTGTAATTATTCCTGTTCTGGGCAGTCAGGAACAAACAAGGAGCCTCCTAGTACACTTCACAGAAAGAAACTCCTATGGGGAGTTAACAAAGTCTGACACATCACTTCAAGACAAGACCAAACCCTTCTTCCATATATCTAGGCTGAGCAAGGTATCCTTGCAAAGAGAATGTGCTTCCAGACTCCAGTTCAAGCACTAGGGATAAATGCTGCCAATTGTCCCATAGACAGCACAAGCGTCACATTCAGTGGACCTAGTTTGGTCCGATTCAGGTTTCCCCACTATCAATCCAGAGTCAGTGAGCTCTCTCAAGCTCAGGTCAGCTATTTCTGTGGGTATCACCATCTTGGTTTTGACCCCTTTGCTCATATTATCACTCGTCCCACTGCTGGGCTGATTTCTAGTAGCTTGGCCCAGTACTTCAATGTGGATCTAGGTATCTGCTTCCATCAGTTGCTGGTTGAAGGTTCTATGATGATAATGAAAGTAGTCATCAATCTGCTTACAGAAGAAGGCCAGTTTAGGCATCTTTTTATTGTCGCTTAGAGTGTTAGCTGGGGTCATCCTTGTGGATTTCTGGGAATTTCCTAGTGCCATATTTATCATTAGCACCTTAATGGCTCCCTCAATCAAGATATTACTTTCCTTTCTTTCCCTTGCTGTCCTTTTCTCTTCTTGAGCATCTCATTCCCTCATGTTCTCCTGTCCTCCCCTCTCCCCCTATTGTCCCCCTCTTTTTCTTCCCCACCAGTTTTCTCAGCAGATCTTGTCTGTTTTCCCTTTCCAGGGGGATCCACATATATCTTTCTTAGAGTTCTACTTGTAACCATGCCTCTCTGGGATCATAAACTGTAGTCTGGTTGTCCTTTGCTTTATGTCTAATATCCACTTATGAGTGAGTACATACCATGTTTGTGTTTTGGGTCTGGGTTACCTGACTCAGGAATTTTTTCTAGTTCCATTCAATTGCATTCAAATTTCAATATGTCATTTTTTTTGTCACTAAGTAGTATTCCATGGTGGAAATGTATCACATTTTCACTATGCATTCTTCAGTTGAGGAGCATCTAAGATGTTTCTAGGTTATGGACATTACAAATAATGCTGGTATGAACACAGTTGAGCAAATGTCCTTGTCGTATCAGTGTGCATCCTTTGGGTATATGACCAAAAGTGGTATTGCTGGGTCATGAAGTAGATTCATACCCAATTTTCTGAAGAAAAAAAAAAACACCATACTGATTGCCAAAGTGGCATTACAAATTTGCACTTCCACCAGCATTGGAGGAATCTTCCCCTTACTCCATATCCTCTCCAACATAAGATATCATGGTATTTTCATCTTAGCCATTCTCACTTGTATAAGATGGTCTCTCAGAATCATTTTGATTTGCAATTACCTGATGGCTAAATATGTTGAGAAATTCCTTAAGTGTCTTGCAGCCATTTGCAATTCTTCTGTTGAGAATTCTTTATTTTGATTTGTACCTGAATTTTTGATATGATTATTTGGTAATTTGATGTATGGTTTCTTGAGTTCTTTATATATTTTGGAGATCAGTTGTCTGTCAACTGTGGGACTGGTGAAGATCTTTTTCCTTTCTGTTGTGTGCCATTTTGTCTTGTAGATCATGTCTTTACTTTATAGAAACTCTTAAGTATCTTGTCCCATGACAAAACTAGATTTAATCAACACCTAGCCATAAATCTAGTCCTACAAAACATACTATAAGGAAAACTACAATCCAAAGAAGTCAGCTATACTCACAAAAACACAGACAGTAGATGATCTCACAGTAGCAAATCCCAAAGAAGGAAACACACACACACACACACACACACACACACACACACACACACACACACACAGAGAATAACATCATCAATGACAAACCCAAAATGATAGGAATTAGCAATCACTCATCATTTATATCCCTTAATATAAATGGCCTCAACTTGTCTATAAAAAGGCATAAGCTAGCAGATTGGATACAAAACCAGAATTCATCCTTCTGCTGCATACAAGAAACATACCTCAAACTGAAAGACACATCTTCTCAGAGTAAAAGGTTCAGAAAAAAAATTTGTAATCAAATGAATCTAAGAAACAAGCTGGTGTAGCTATCCAAATAGTCAACAAAAGACACTTCAAATGAAAATTAATCAAAAGACAAAGAAACTATCAGAGAAGGACATTTCATTATTTGTCTTAGGAAAAATCCATCAAGAGGGGATTTAAATTCTGAACATCTATGCCCAAATACAAGGGCCCCTTCATATGTAAAAGAAATATTAATAAATCCTAAATCACATATTAAGGTCCACAAACTAATAGTGGGAGACCTCAACACTATACTCTCACCATAGGAAAGGTCTACCAGACAGAAACTTAAAGAGAAATAAGGTAAATAACAGATGCTATGACTCAGATGGACTTAACAGACATCTATAAAACAACCCATCCAAACATAGAAGAATATACCTTCTACTCAGCACCCCATAAAACCTTCTCAAAAATTGATCACATACTCGGTAACAAAGCAAACCTCAACAGATATCAAAAAGTTTGGAATAACCCCACATAACTTTTCAGATCACCATGGCTTAATGTTAGAATTCAACTCCAACGTGAATTTTAGAAAACCCACAAATACATGAAAATTGAATGAGGCTCACCTGAACCACCAACAGGTCAAGGAAGAAAGGAAGAAAGAAATTTAAGGCTTTCCAAAATTAAAACAAAATGACCCAAACTTATAAGACACAATGAAATCAGTGCTAAGAAGAAAATTTATAGCATTAAAAGCCTACATAAAGAAGCTGGAAAAATACCACACTAGTGAGTTAACAGAACACATATAAGCTCTAGAACAAAAAGAAGCACACATACCCTGAAGGACTAGACAACAGGAAATAATCAAACTGAGAGCTGAAATCAACAAAATAGAAATAAAGAAAACAATACACGGGATCAATGAGACAAAGAGCTGGTTCTTTGAGGAAATCAACAAAATAGACAAACCTTCATTCAAACTAATCAAAAGGCCTAGAGAGAATATCCAAATTAACAAAACCAGAAATGAAAAGGGGGACATAACAACAGACAACAAAAAATTCCAGAGAATCCTTAGATCATACTTCAAAAACCTTTACTCCACAAAATTGCAAAACTAAAAGGAAATGGACAATTTTCTGGATAACTATCACTTTCCAAAATTAAATCAAGACTGGACAAGCAAATTAAATAGACCTATAACTGCAAAGTAAATAGAAGTGGTCATTAAAGTTTTCCCAAACAAACAAAGAAAAATCCCAGGACCAGATGGTTTCATCACAGAAGTCTACAAGATTTTCAAAGAAGAACTAATACCAATACCCCTCAAATTGTCCTGCACAATAGAAACAGAAGGGCCATTACCAAACTATTTTTATGAGGCATTAGTTACACCAATACACAAACCACACAAAGACAGTACTGAAAAAGAGAACTATAAACCAATCTTGCTCATGAATATTGATGCAAAAATACTCAATAAAATACTAGCCCATTCTCTTGACAACCCTAAAATGGCTCCCTTAATGTAGATATCTTCTTCCCTGCTCGAATATCCACCCTTCCTCCATCTCTACCCTCCCACTCTCTCAAGCTCTCCCCAGTCTTTCCCTTCTCCCTTCTCCTTCCCCCTCGCCCCTTTCCCCAGCAAAACCCCCACCCCACCCCTACCCCCATGCTCCCAACTTTTGTCCTGCAATCTTGTTTGCTTCCAATTTCCAGGAGGATCTATATATGTTTTTCTTTGGGTTAACCTTGCTATTTGGCTTCTCTAGGTTTGTGAACTATATGCTTAATGTCCTTTGTTAGAGCCCCCTAATGAGTGAGTACATAACATATTCATCTTTTTGGGTCTGGGTTAATTCACTAAGGATAGTGTTTTCTATTTCCATCCATTTGCATGCAAAATTCAAGATGTCATTGATTTTAATGGCTGAGTAGTACTCTAATGTGTATATATTCCACACTTTCTTTATCCATTCTTCCACTGAGAAGCACCTAGGTTGCTTCCAGGTTCTGGCTATAACAAATAATGCTGCTATGAACATAGTTGAACAGATGCTTTTGTGGTATGATTGGGCAACTCTTGGGTATATTCCCAAGAGTGGTATTGCTGGATCCTGAGTTAGGTTGATCCCTAATTTTCTGAGAAACCACAACACTGACTTCCAAAGTGGTTGCACAAGTTTGCATTCCCACCAGCAATGGATGAGTGTTCTGTTTACTCCACATCCTCTCCAGCATATGCCATCATTGATGTTTTTGATTTTAGCCATTCTGACAGGTGTAAGATGGTATCTCAAAGTTGTTTTGATTTGCATTTCCCTGATTGCTAAGGAAGTTGAACATGACCTTAAATATCTTTTGGCCATTTGAACTTCTTCTTTTGAGAATTCTCTGTTCAGTTCAGTACCCCATTTTTTAATCAGGTTATTTAGAATTTTAATGTCTAGTTTCTTGAGTTCTTTGTATATTTTGGAGATCAGACCTTTGTCTGATGTGTGGTTGGTGAAGATCTTCTCCCATTCAGTAGGATGCCTTTTTGTCCTACTGACTGTATCCTTTGCTTTACAGAAGCTTCTCAGTTTCAGGAGGTCCCATTTATTCATTGTTGCTCTTACTGTCTGTGCCACTGGGTTTATATATAGGAAGTGGTCTCCTGTGCCCATATATTGCAGGCTACTTCCCACTTTCTCTTCTATCAGGTTCATTGCGGTCGGATTTATATTGAGGTCTTTAATCCATTTGGACTTGATTTTTGTGCATAGTGATAGATAAGGATCTATTTTCATTCTCCTACAGGTTGACATCCAGTTATACCAGCACCACTTGTTAAAGATGCTTTCTTTCTTCTATTGTATAATTTTAGCTTCTTTGTCAAATATGAGGTGTTCACAGGTTTGTGGATTAATATCCAGGTCTTCGATTCGATTCCATTGGTCAATGTCTCTGTTTTATGCCAGTACCAAGCTGTTTTCATTACTGTAGCTCTGTAATAGAGTTTGAAGTCTGGGATGGTAATGCCTCCCGAAGTTCCTTTGTTGTATAGGATTGTTTTGGCTATTCTGGACTTTTTGTTTTGCCATATAAAGTTAGTTATTGTTCTCTCAAGGTCTATGAAGAATTTTGTTGGAATTTTGATGGGGATTGCATTGAATCTATAGATTGCCTTTGGTAGAATTGCCATTTTTACTATATTGATCCTACCAATCCAGGAGCATGGGATCGTCTTCCATTTTCTGCTATCCTCCTCAATTTCTTTCTTCAAGGCCTTAAAGTTCTTGTCAAATAGTTCTTTCACTTCCTTGGTTAGTGTAACCCCAAGATACTTTATGCTATTTGTGGCTATCATGAAAGGTGACATTTCTCTGATTTCCCTCTCTGCTTCTTTATCCTTTGTGTATAGGAGGGCTACTGATTTTTTTGAGTCGATCTTGTATCCTGCCACATCACTGACGGTATTTATTAGCTGTAGGAGTTCTTTGGTAGAGTTTTTTTTTTTGTCACTTATGTACACTATCATATCATTTGCAAATAACAAAAGTTTGAATTCTTCCTTTCCAATTTTATTCCACTTGATCTCCTTATGTTGTATAGCTACTGCTAGAACTTCAAGCAGTATATTGAAGAGATATGGAGAGAATGGACAGCCTTGTGTTGTTCCTGATTTTAGTGGAATCGCTTTGAGTTTCTCTCCATTTAACTTGATGTTAGCTGTCGGCTTGCTGTATATTGCTTTCATTATATTTAGACATGATCCTTGTATCCCTAATCTTTCCAAGACCTTTATCATGAAGGGGTGTTGAATTTTGTCAAATTCTTTTTCAGCATCTAATGAAATTATCATATTTTTTCTTTCAGTTTATTTATATGATGGATTACATTGATCAATTCTCGTATTTTGAACCAGCTCTGCATCTCTGGGATGAAGCCTACTTGATCATAATGGATGATTTTTTCGATGTGTTCTTGGATTCAGTTTGCCAGTATTTTATTGTGAATTTTATTTTGCATCGATGTTCATGAGTGAGATTGGTCTGTAATTCTCTTTCTTGGTTGCGTTTTTGTATGGTGTTAGTATCAGGGTAACTGTAGCTTCATAAAAAGAGTTTGGCAATGACTTTTCTGTTTCTATTATGTGAAACACATTAAGGAATATAGGTATTAGCTCTTCTTGGAAGTTCTAGTAGAATTATGCATTAAAACCATCTGGTCCTGGGCTTTTTTTTTTTTTTTTTTTTTTTTTTTTTTTTT
>PVIU01007205.1:33545-68141 GCA_004026605.1 Ondatra zibethicus | reverse complement strand
CCATTTCTTTTACATTTTCCAACTTTGTTTTGAAATCTCCTACTATTAGTGTGTGGGGTTTCATGTGTGCTTTAAGTTCTAGTAATGTTTCTTATATATATGTGAGTGCTTTTATATTAGGGGCATATATATTCAGGATTGAGACTTCATCCTGATGGATTATTACTGTTATGAGTATAAAGTGTCCATCTCCATCTCTTCTGATTGATTTTAGTTTGAAGTCAATTTTGTTAGATATTACTATAGCCACACCCACTTGTTTCTTAGAGCTGTTTGATAGAAAAACCTTTTCCCAACCCTTTACTCAGAGAAGATGATGGGCATTGAAATTCTATATGATGATTATTTTCTGTGTGGCAAAAGTAAGTCACTGGGCAAGAAAGTGTCCTTGCTTCAATTGTTGACAGTATGCTGTCCAAATTGGACAGGTAAGACACAAAAGAAAAGACTGCCAACTTTGCCAAGACAAGCTATGATAGTCATTCTGAATATCCTGTTTCACAGAAAAATCTGTTATATATCCTACGCCTGTAGGCCAAAGATGGATGCTCTGATGTTGTAAAGAAACATTGGGTGACTGTTCAGGTAGCCAACTACTTCTGTGATTTCTCACATTTTTCTGAAGTCACTTACTCATACGTCCTCCTTACTTAGGTAGTATTTCTTCTGTGCTCTCTGGTGGAGTTGAAGACCTTATAGTTATAGTTTTCTTTGTTACCAGATTCAGAAAAGAAATTCTCTAAAGATGTGTAAAATGTATAAAGTTGAGAGACTTTAAAAGATAGTTTTGATAATGCAAGTTAGAATAGAAAGTTAATTAAGTACAACCCTTTGAACTCATCAAGACAGAATAGACATAGAGTGTTTTTTACGAATTTGTAATTTACTAATGGATTAGACATTGTTGATATTAGTATTACCTCTATATCATTTGTAGTTATTGTACTTATTGTATATAGTTTTCTTATATTAGTTATAACCTTCTTTTTATTTTAGATTAAAAAAATGGGGAAATGTGGTAATATATTTCTGTGCTCTAACAAAAAGAGCTTGCCTGAAGATCAGAGGGTAGAGTTAGCCACTAGTCAACCATTGCAGTCTGGAGGTCTGTACAGACAGACAGGAAGTGATATGACTGGGTATGATATGAGGAATATAAGTCGGGAGGAAACAGGAGCTCAGTCCCTTTTCAGCTGTAGAGTTAGCAAGGTAAGCGTTGTTTATGGCTTGCTCCTTTCTTTCTCTGATCTTTCAGCATTAGCCCTGATATCTGGCTTGATGTTTTTTTATTAAAACCAATTAGAACTTGTGCAACAGGAGGATAGAGGCAAATAATAGATTTGCCAGGAGAAAAGGATGTGAGGGAATGTGAGAAAGAGCTAGAAGAATCAGGTCCACACCAAGGGTTGGAAGCACCAGGGAGCTGGTTGTATGATAGGAGGAGGAACTCCTGCTTGTAGCTTTGCTGTATGACAAAGAGTATATCTGGAAAGACTGGGATAAATGTGCTAGAGAATCCCTGGG
Organism: Ondatra zibethicus; assembly: GCA_004026605.1. Taxonomy (NCBI): domain Eukaryota; kingdom Metazoa; phylum Chordata; class Mammalia; order Rodentia; family Cricetidae; genus Ondatra; species Ondatra zibethicus. The sequence continues at coordinate 66,617 of PVIU01007205.1, read as the reverse complement.
TTTGTATAAGAATAGGGAGGATGGAAACTAACACAGGCTGCTAGTGGATTAAGTGGATTAAGGGTGTGACTGGAGATGCTCATGTAAGACAGAAAGGAGAGGGAAAATCTACTAAAGGAGTTCAGTGTGGCTACAGGAAAGCTTTGGTAAAAAGGCTTTCTAAATGCTGGTATCTGATACAAAAGGTCATTAGAATTTTGAGTTTAGTTTTCCTCATGCAAGTTTTAAAAGTCATAAAAATAAATCAGTTCCATTTTGTAATATTCTCCTGTGAATTTTAAAGTCAAGTCTGTATGTTCTGAGTGATTATCTAATATGTATCTGAAATAAAGCATATAAGTTCTAAGTCTAAGATACAGATATCTTGAAAGCTTTGGGGACTGTATTCTTTGGTGCATTTGTAGAATAAATAAAGTTCCCATTCCAGATACTGTTTGAATGAATTTAACATTCAATTTAATATTAACATAATTCACATTCGATGCATTTTGGGACCATTACAGGTAAAAAAATATCTAGGTAAAATGTTTTTCAGATAATGCACAAATACATTTATTTTCATAGGAAATACTATTCCTTTTACTGGGATCACAGATTTCTTAAACAATGAAATTATCATGTGTTTACCACATATGACTTACACCATGTTACATAACAAAGATACAATTATCAAATAAAGATGAAGCCAGTGACTATAACAAGTTTTTAAACCTGATCCATTCTTTTGAGTGGAATTAATTAATGAATTTACATACCCTTCAATCTAATACTGAGATGAGAGAATAGTTGAATAGTTTTGATTAATCTTTGATTAAACTTACTATGTGAGTTTGTTTATATGTATTGGAACTAACTGGTGAATTTTCAGTTATTTATTTATCTTATTGTCATCCTTCTCTTATTTTGTTATGCACGGAATCAATGTTCCTGACTTGTCTTATCTTCTCTGTCTTTCTGTGCATGGATGGTATTTTATCTTAAGAACCTCACTGATTATCACCATGCTGACTTTATAAGGTGTTATGCAATGCTTAAGTTGGATCATGACTTTTTTTGTTGCCAAAGACAGCCTTTTTGTTCTAAAAGCCAGACTGTTGTCCATTGTGACCTTGCCATTGATGCATCCAGGCTTCCTTATCCTTCAAATTTTTAATTTAAAATCTCTTGGATTATTTTACTGATATCCATCTCATTTTGATTCAAAATATTTAAATGATACTCATTAGAATGCTTTCTTCTTACTTTGTCTTAACATAAAGCCTTCCAGTTACGGGAGGAACTAACAGTGACAGCTGACCATGATTTTGGTGGTTATGTCCTGCTGTTGTGAGACTTACAGTCATCCAAAGCTTGACCTAGAAAATTGTTTACTGTTTAGCCCTATTGCCCTGAGGATGCTGGTTTCATTTTGAGGCCTCTGTGCTACTCAGAAGTTATGCTCATTTATTGAGACGAACAAAGGAGCATCTCACAATGGCCCAAATGAGGACAAGGAGAGCAGAGACACATGTCTACCGAGCAAGGGTAATGGTCACTGCAGGAGATACTTTAAGCAATATTTTAAAATCCACATCTGAGAGATTAGCAATTCTCTTCTGCACATACTTTTTAAGACTTTTGTATATGTCAGACAAGATATACACGCACACACACACAAAAGGACTGGGAGTTGCAGAGAGGCCTCAGTGGTTATTAATTCCTGCTGCTTTTCCATAAGGCTTTTCCGAAGAAACTGTAGAGCACTGAGTGAATCTCTGTAGAGCTTGGTTAATGTGACCTTATCAAAAGCAGAAACAACAGAAGATCCACAGGATCTGTGCATGCTGCCCTAATCCAATGGGAGATTGGGACACAATGCTATTTCAATTCAGGAATTAATCATGCGTTTAAACTGTATTCAGTGTTTGACTTCTTCTGACTTTTGTTCATTCTGGCAGTCTTCAAACACCAGTTTTTGACCTCTGTTAGCCATTCATCAGTACTGTTGCTGGTTACTAACATTGGTAGTTTTTGCTGGCTATTGATTAAAATGTGTTTTCTTGGTTCATATGCTTATACAAGCAGTGCGTAGTGTTACCATGGACTTTGTCCCTTAGGAGAGATAATATTAGTAGCCATAAAAGTATGGGGACTCTCAGGGTCTTATTCAAAAGATTTCTTTATCCAAAGTCAAGTTTCCTACCACCTTTACTCTGTTTTGTTAACCTATATGGACTATTCTTCCCTGATAGGTTTTAGTGTGTAGGTATGACCCTGGGTATCTCAGAAATGGTTTATATTGCTGTGATAAAAATACCATAACCAAAAGCAACTTGGGGAGAAATAGGATTATTTCATTTTACTTTTCTAGACAACAGTCCATTACAGAGGTAACACAGGGCAGGCACCTGGAGACATAAGAGACTATTGGGGAGTAAGGCTTACTGACTTGTCTTGTTCTTTCATGTCTTTTTTGGTCTGCCTTTTCATAATCCTCATTACCACTAGGCCAGTTTTATTTTTTCTGCCCACCACGATCTGTACTCTCATGTGTCTATCATAAATAAAGAAAATGTACCATAAGCTCACAGTGCAGTCTGGTGGGCTCATTTTCCCAACTGAAGTTTCATCTCCCGAAAGGACTCGTGCTTGCATCAAGTTGGCATAAAAGTAGCTAGCACACAGCATGCTCATGAGAACGTGCCTTAAACTGAACATTTCCAGAAAATGCAAACTCCCCAAAATGCCTCTCCCATGTGAATATAAATAAACTTCTCTAATAAATTTCTTACCTTTTCTTTGTCCAAGGAGCACCACTCATTATCTGAAACCATGTCTTCTACTTACAGGTAATAAAAATCCTTCTTCTTTCTTCCTGTGATGGCTGTGATTTTTGGCTATTCACTCACCCAATTGTGTCTCTGCACTTTCTCTAACTTTTGCCTCACCACTGTCGTTAGTGCTTATCTTTATGGGAGAAAGTATGAAAATTTCCTACCTATTTGTGTCTCCTTGCATTTTATTTTAAGTTTGGAGATTACTTCTATTCACTGTAGATGAAGGGGACACAGATAGACAAAAATTAAAAAATGCTTTATTCCAGTATGATGTTGTTAAGTAATATGCTGCTTAAAAATACTGATAAAAGCTTAGCGGTGGCTAACTTGTTAGAACAAGGGTAACTTGGAAATCTGTGTAAAGCACAGTCTAGCCCTAGTAATGAAAAAAGGTGCAACACTGAATCTCCCTCTTTATATACTTTTTACATCTTATTTCACCCCAGAGGTGTACTTAGTGAATCTTGTCTAATGATCTTATTAATTCTTATGAGTTTGTTATTAGTTTCATCAGTCTCCTTAATCTTCCTATACTACACAGTACATTGTGACTCAAATCCAACGTACAACTACATAAAATTATATATGTAATAAGTGTTTTTCTTGCAATACACTACATATATAACATTATATTCATACAATATATTTTGATTATGTTTTTTTTATTTTCCTAATTCCACCCAGATTCTTTTCACCCATATTTAATATTAATATTTTATAGAAAGAATGTAGTTGGGTCATGTTTTCCTCTCTTCTCTCTGTCTTTTGTTTGAATAATGTAATCCATTTATACTTAAAGTATTTTTCTCCTCCTGGGGCTAGAGAATCAAACTCTTGTTCTCATATATCCTAGGCAGGAACGCTACTGCCGATCTTGTTCTGATACTCCATTTAATGTTAGCCATTATGTTTATGCTTCGTTAACTTGAAAATTATGTAGCCATACCTAAAAGAGGACCTCGCAACCAAGGAATCGCCCACTCTGATAGACCCATTGGTCTTTCTGTGAGCATTTCTTGTATTAATGATCAAGAGGGGAGAGGCTAGCTCACTATTTTTGCTTACAATTTGGGCAGGGTGGCCTGAGTTGGATAAAGAAACAAGCATGGAGAACAAGTCAGTAAGCAGCAGTATTTTTCCATTGTCTCCGCTTCAGTCCTCACCTTCAGTTTCCTTTTTCAGTTCCTGCCCGCTTTCTTTTAGTGACGTAACATGAAGCCATAATACGCCCTTTCTTCTTCAAACATGCTTTGGATCAAAGTTTTATCACAGCAACACAGAGGCAAACTAGGGCAGTTATTAAGGAAAGAGCCATTTCGACCATGCCACATTTTTTTTTTCTACAAACTTGGTAGCTTTAAAATGTTTTCACCTTTGGAACAGACTATGTTGTCCTGTTCCTTTGCATGTATCTGTTTACTGCTGCTGCTCTTGCTGTTGTTACTACTGCTGCTATTTCTGACATAAGGATATAATCATGTAGTAACTGTAGGCATTAGATTCCTGCTCTTCCTTAGTTGTTGCGATTGCTCCTTATTAGATTGCTCTTGGTTTTGCCTTTAGATTTTTGTGAGCTGTCTTTTCTCTACCAGTTAGACTTGAGTTTTCTAGTTACTTTGTCAGTGTGCTGCTTTCTTTGGTCTCCTGTAGTTACATTTTGAACACTGTGCTATATGCAGTCACCTTCCAGTGCCCTCTCTCTATGATGGTTAAAGAAAGATAAAGGAACATGATATGTGATTTTTCAAGGCTTTGTGGCACTGGCTATTAATTACCTAGAAGCCACTTCTACTGCACCAGAAGGAGCTATCTTATTGCCCTTCCAAGGGAAGACTTTATTCTGCTGTGGCCCTAGTCTTTCCCAGATCAATTGTGGATGGTATTATGGATATATGGGAATCTTCTGGAAAAGTTAAGCTTATGGAAAACTAATGGCATTACTTATATACTTTCTTAATCAAATTGAAAGATTTTAAAATTAGCTAATGTGCGAGCATAAAGAGACAGAAATGCCTTAAGTAACAAAGTGCTTAAGTTGTTCTTCAGCAAAAGTCCCGACTACCTAGTCAAGGACAGTTTGAAACTTCTACCTGTGAAGAAGCATGACTCTTTATATCTCTACAAAATTCCCTGTTGGAGGAGGGGCTTGTTGGTTCCTGGCTGCCTGGCTAACTTAGATCCAAAATAATAACACAGAAACTATATTAATTAAAACACTGCTTGGCCCATTAGTTCTAGTTTCTTATTGGCTAATTCTTACATCTTAATTTAACCCATTTCTAGTAATCTGTGCATCACCACAAGATCATGGCCTACCAGCAACGTGTCAACACGTCTATCTCTGGCAGCAGCTCCTTAGCATCTTTCTGACTCTACTCTCTTTCTCCCAGCATAAAGCCTAGCTTTCCCCATGTAGTTCTGTTCTTCCCTGAAATAGGATCAAATCAGTTTTTTATTTATTAACCAATAAAAGCAACACATAGACAGAAGGACCTTCCACAACATTTCCCCTTTTCTGTTTAAACAAAAAGGAAGATTTTATCTTTAACATAGTAAAATTACATATAACAAAACAGTTATCAAGAAAGAATTATATTACAATATTTGTATCTACTTTTTCTTTTATCATAACTAAGGAAAACTACAATTATAACTATAAATTCTTCAATTCTTTCAAAGACTCCAGAAGGATATAATATTACCTAAGTAAACAGGAAGTGCATTGTAAGCAATTTTTAAAACTCTAGAATTGACAGCGGCATCTTGCTGCCTGGACAATCATCTGAAAATTTTCTGTACTGTTGGGGTATCCATCTTCAGCCTACAGGCCCATAGTATCCAGCAGACTTCTACATGAAGCAGGAAATTACAAAGACAGGTCTGCCTATATATTGGCAGTTTGCCAGTCACTTTTTTCTGTATCCTGCAGAATGTCTCACAGACTTTTATGAAACAGGATCCCGAAGGATCATCTCAATTTTAGAAAAGTTCAGCAGTCATTTCTTTGTGGGTCCTGCATGTCCAGTTAAGTTGTCCAAGCAAGAACAGTTTCTTGCCCAAATGCCTAACAAATTCCATAAGGAGCCTCTTAGGTGCCCATCTTCCTCTTGAAGTAGCTTTGTGCTGCCAGGAGCAGATGTGTCTCACACTTATGAAAAGTCCTAAGTTTTTAAGACATTTAAATTACTTTTTCTGAAGGTCTCTGAAAGATTTGAAGAATACCTAACTAACTGAAATATATCTCTATATATCTAGAAAACCTAACTAACATGACTACAATCTTAACTATTATAGATGATTATTTATTAACCTATATTTCTTAATTATACTTTATATTTTTAAATGAACTGTACAAACATAATATCTTAATCAAGAGCAGAAATATATATATTATAACAAAATTGACCATAGATTAATATCACAAGATACATACCAATGAAAATTATTCATATCTATATCATATTCCCCTTTAAATGTAAACAAACATTTATAGTCAATATCTGGGAATATGGAAATATTTTTCCATACTGCTTCCTGCTGATTGGGGGCGCTATTAATCAGGACTTTTATGGTGTATCCCGTGTGCTAGGTTCATCTCAGTCAGCAGTTGGATGAAGTAATTTTTGAGGGTATTTTTGGGGTGTTCACAGCAACTTTTTAGGGGGTCTTGGTCCATCAAACCACACCAGTCTGGAAGCAGTCCACAGGTTCTCATCCTCAATGGAAATAAGAAAAGAACCTCTTTTCCAAAGAACGCAACCTTAGACCCAAATTTGTAAGTCATGATACCTTTATAATATATATAAAGCATGAATCTTTATATCTCTACAAAATTCCCCAAATCCCTTCTCCTCACTGCCTTGTAAATAAGCAACATTCCCCATCTCCTTGCCTGAAAACTTGCACACTACAAACTGCTAAATGAGGCAAGTTTGAGCTTCCATAACTTTTAGGCATCTTGAAGGGTTGGCCACAATTTTATTGCTGTTGTTTTCTTTTGCTTTTGTTTGCTTATTTTCTTGTTATTTTTGTTTGTTCAAAATAGATTCTTTAGCGGGGTGGTGGTGACACACACCTCTAATCCCAACACTCGGGAGGCAGAGGCAGGCAGATCTCTGTGAGTTTTAGGCCAGCCTGATCTACAAGAGCTAATTCCAGGACAGGTTCCAAAGCTACAAAGAAACCCTGTCTTGAAAAAACAAAACAAAACACAATAAAATAGATTCTTTGATCATAGAATATATCCTGGCTATAGTTTCCTCTCTCTTATAATCGTCCTAGTTCCTTCCCACCTTCCTTCTCCTCCATGTTCACTCCCTTTCTGCCTATCATTTGTAAGCAATACACTTCTAAGATAAAACAACCAAATACGACAAAATAAAATATAAGACGAAAAAATTACAATATTGAAGTTTGACACAACAGTCCAACAGGAGGAGAAGAGTCCCAAGACCAGTTACAAGAGTCAGAGACTTGCTCATTCTCATGGCAAGGAGCTCATAAAAACACTAAGCTAATATCTATAATACATCCACCGAAGATATGGTGCAGAATCATGTAGGCCCGTGCTAGCTGCTTCAGTCTCTGTGAGCTCATATGCACCAAAGTTGATCCAGAAGGCCTTGTTCTCCGCCCCCTCTATCTGCCCCCTCTTTTGAGGGATTCCCTGAGCTTAGAGGAGTGGGGTTAGATGGAGTTTTCTGATTTAGACTCCCTCTCTCTGTATTATGTCTGACTGTGAGTCTGTGTAATTGTCTATCTGCTGCCAGAGGAAGCTTCACTGATGATGACTAGATAAGGTACTGCTCTATGAATATAGCTTAATATCATGAAATTATATTAATGATTTTTTAACAAATTATAGACCAGTAGTGTTTGGTTATATCCTAGGTCTCTGGGATATTTAGTATTTGGTTCTTTGTTACCCACTTGTCTAATACTATAGTCTGCAAGCTCTGTGTGTGATGGGTAGAAAGTCATTGCTCCATAACAATGTCAGATTTTATTACAGACTCTAGAATTCACTAGTTTCAAAAAGTAGCCCTAATCAATCAATTTGTAAATCTGCATTTGATCAAGAAGCATAAACATAATTACCTAGCCCTTGTACCCAAATGATGACTGTGCCAAAGGCATGGATCATATTTCACCAACTTCCAAGGAGAACACCTCAAAGATAAAATGCTTACTATAAAAGAAAGACAAAAAACCGGCTGTATAGCTACAGCTGGAATTGCTTAGAAGGGCCAGGCTCTTATTCTGAGTTTTAGAGGCAAAAACCTAACTTAGAGCAAAAGATGGTAAGAATGAACATAATAGAAACAATAAAACCTTTGAATTCTTTGAATAGGTTACCCATAAATGAACCATTCCACCATTTGTTGAATTTAGCTATGTACAAAGGTTAATGCTTAAAATACAGAATGAGTCAGGTAGGAAATTTGAAGTCAAGACAGCATGGAATAGTGCTAAACAAAATGTAACAAAAGAATGAGTGATGTCCATGTATCCTGAAATGGCTACTTTGGTTGAACAATAAAGTTAATACGTGATGAGTTCTCTATCTTCTCTCAAATCAAATTACTCATCTCTTTTACAAATATGGCATAAAATGTGATATTTGTATGTATCTATAAAAGACTGTATATATTCTTTTATATATATATATATATACACACACAAACCATACATATATATATTTGTTCATATACAATATACTTCAAGATATTTTATCCTATAAAATATACATATTCAAGGAGATATATCTGAAGAATATCACATGCATCCTTCATGGTGTTTGCAACTTTATATAATATGCAGTCTACACTCTTCTTACACAAAAGAGAAAAATGCATTTGGACTGTAAATATACAGTGATATTTTTATTTTATTTTTGTTCTTATTGTAACTCTTGGTTACTTTATTTCTAAGTAAAGGAAGTGGCATTACTGTGCTTTGACTCTGGCAATTTTTCTGATTATTTGCAGTGAATAGAGTATTTTCCAGTTACTGTGTTAGGGATCGATTGCAATTTCAGGGTTACCTCTTTATCACTTACATTACCTTGGGGTAAGGCTAAGGTTAAAATTGAGAAGAAGGTTAAAAACTTGAGGGGGAAAATCTGTCATAAGTGTAAAAGTGCTTTCTGTGCCCTCTCCCCATCCTTCTTGGTCCCTAGGGCCCCATTTCCATAATACGGAGGTTTGTTCAGTACTCCCTGGTATATTGCCAAAGAATATGATCCATACTGCAAGACTTGGAGGGTCCATTTAAAATACCTATTTTATTGATTGTGAAGGACTATCTGAGTGCTCAGGAGAGAATACAGAGAAAGACATCTTCATGCATCCCCCAAGTCTGCTTTTCCATAATAAAATTGTAGAAAGATGGCTTGTGAAATAAGAGTGCAGGGAAAGTTGGAGAGTGACAAATAAAGGGGAGTAGTCTCTAGCTTTGGGGACCATTCTCTTTGGAATTGAGATATTGTTTTGCAAACATGATGATGGAAGAGAGTACATGTGAATCCAAGAGGCCAAGAGAATCATAGATGATAAATACATGGGCAGTTGTTAACAAGTTGTATAATTCAAAAGAAATGAAGAGCAAAAAGAGAATTCTGTATAGAATCAAATGTTCAGATATAATTAAATACTTCCAAGTCAGTCTTTTCTTTTAACGTGAAATACTTGCAAATAAAACTTTTGTTATTGAGATGGGCATGCCAAGTCATGTATACATAAACAGAAGCCTTTTCGACTAAAATACTGAATGTCAATTTGTCTGACTGTGAAAATAACAAAGTTCTCAATATATATTTTCTCCTGACTGAATATTTACAGCCTTAGTTAGAAGCTTCCTGTTCTTTAAACTGAACTACAGCTTGGCATGTTTGTAAGACAGTAATGAAGAGAAGACCAGAAAGATAATTAAATCACAATATGGAAGGCTTTGAATGGGAAATAGAAGCAGCCTGTTTAATTAACCCATAAGAAGTAGTTGCATGCTTTTCATTACATTACATTGCATGACATTTCATAATAAAATATAATATAGAAACTTGAAAATATGTGAGGGAAAGTATATGAGAAAATAAAGATCACCAATAGTCCGTTACCCAGAGATGGGAATTATACAATGTATACTTCATCTCACACAAATGTTAGTGTATCCTTCTCCCCCATCTTGTGACAGGATCTTACACTGAGAGAATTGGTGTCCTAGTACATTTTTGTATGATTCTGATTTTTAGTGATTTCTATCTCATGTTATTAACTAACCTATAAAAACTGAATTTTCTGAATGCTGTTAAGGTATAGTTCATTCTTCATGTCCTTGGGTTCTGCTTCTGAAGATTCAACTGAGAGCCACAATTACTTACATATTATTTGCCATTGTTTCATACTTGTCAACCTGTAGAAGAATGAAAATAGATCTATATCTATCACCATTCACAAAACACAAGTCCAAGTGGATTAAAGACCTCAATATAAATCCGACCACACTGAACCTGGTAGAAGGGAAAGTGGGAAGTAGCCTGCAATATATGGATACAGGAGACCACTTCTTATGTATAAACCCAGTAGCACAGACAACAAGAGCAAAGATTAATAAATGGGACCTCCTGAAACTGAGAAGCTTCTGTAAAGCAAAGGACACAGTCATTAAGAAAAAAAGGCAACCAACAGAATGTGAGAAGATCTTTACCAAACCCACATCTGACAAAGGTCTGATCTCCAAAATATACAAAGAACTCAAGAAACTAGACATTAAAATTCTAAATAACCCAATTAAAAACTGGGGTACTGAACTGAACAGAGAATTATCAACAGAAGAAGTTCGAATGGCCAAAAGATATTTAGGATCATGTTCAACTTCCTTAACAATTAGGGAAATGCAAATCAAAACAACTTTGAGATACCATCTTACACCTGTCAGAATGGCTAAAATCAAAAACATCAATGATGGCATATGCTGGAGAGGATGCGGAGTAAGAGGAACACTCATCCATTGATGGTGGGAATGCAAACTTATGCAACTACTTTGGAAATCAGTGTGGCGGTTTCTCAGAAAACTGGGAATGAACCTACCTCAGGTTCCAGCAATACCACTCTTGGGAATATACCCAAGAGATGCCCAATCATACTAACAAAAGCATTTGTTCAACTATGTTCATAGCAGCATTATTTGTAATAGCCAGAACTTGGAAACAACCTAGATGTCCCTCAATGGAAGAATGGATAAAGAAAGTATAGCACATTAGAGTACTACACAGCAGTAAAAAACAATGACATCTTGAATTCTGCATGCAAATGTATAGAAATAGAAAACACTATCCTGAGTGAGATAACCCAGACCCCAAAATATGATTATGATATGTACTCACTCATTAGTGGATTTTAGCCATAAACATAGGACATTGAGTCTATATTTTGTGATCCCAGAGAAGCTAAATAATAAGTTGAACCCAAAGAAAATCATATATAGATCCTCCTGGAAATTGGAAGCAGACAAGATTACCAGGCAAAAGTTGGGAGCATGGGGGTGGGGGAATGGGAGGGGGAGACAGAAAGGAGAAGGGGAGGATTGAGGAAAGCTTGGGGGAGTGGGATGGTTGAGATGGAGGAAGGGCATATATGAGAGCAGGGAAGATATCTTAATTAAGGAGAAATTTTAGGGTTGGCAAGAGACTTGGCTCTAGAGGGGTTCCCAGGTGTCCACGGGGATGTCCCCAACTAGGTCCTTGGGCAATAGAGGAGAGGGTACCTGAACTGGCCTTGTTCCATAGTCACACTGATGACTATCTTGATTATCACCAGAGAACCTTCATCTGGCGATGGATGGAGACAGAGACAGAGACCCACATGGGAGCACTGGACTGAGCTCCCAAGGTCAAGTTGAAGAGCAGAAGGAGGGAGAATATGAGCAAGGAAGTCAGGACTGTGAGGGGTTGGTCTACCCACTGAGACAGGTACCTGATCTAATGGGAGCTCACCAAAGCCTGCTGGACAGGCACTAAACAAGCATGTGATCAAACTGGATCCTCTGAATGTGGCTGACAATGGGGGCTGACTGAGATGCCAATGATAATTGTAGCATGAAGACGGGCTTGTTGGGGTTTACGTCCTGCCCGGTCCCCCCAGCCATTTAGTCCCAGAGAAAATCACACAGAGGTCTCCAGAAGATTATAAACTGATTGGCCCATTAGCTTAGGCTTCTTATTTGTTCTTGTGGCTTATATTAACCCATTATCCCTATCTATTTTAGCCACATGGCTCAGTACCTTTCTTAGTGGCACAGGTCACATCCTGCTTCTTTGGTGGTCCAGGCAGGGGTGCCAAGGGAGCTTCCTGCTTCCCAGAATTCTCCTGTTCTCCTTGCTCCACCTCTACTTCCTGTCTGGTTGTCCCACCTATACATCCTGATTAATGGCCAATCAGCATTTATTTAAATCATGATTGACAGAATACAGACAATTCTCCCACATGACTTCTTGCTCTTTTTTTTAGGGACCTGGTGGGAGGACAGAAATGAACCAGGCCCTCATGTTACAGAATGGTCCCCACGTGGATAACTGCATCCACAGAAAGCCTGAGAATTCTTGGGAAAGAAAAAGAGTAAAGCATGTTTTCTTGGCGGCAAAAATTTCTCGGGTCTGCTCTGCTTGCTAGAGGCAAGCAAGTGCTCTCATCTAAGAGAAGCTTTCTGACTCAGCTTTAGCTGTAAAACCTTGCAGCTCTTTTAAGAGGTCCTGCCATGAACACTTAAATGGTGTAGAGGAAAAGCTGACTGCGTGCAATTCAGTTTTCAGCTGTAGCAGGAAAAAAGCTGTGCTGTTTTAAAATGCTGTCTTTCTGGGCCATCCTGCCAGGGCAAACTCTGACTCTTTCAGGCAGGTGGTCTGGACAGGGAACAGTTGAATGTGGTCTGTGAGAAGAATGCTGCAGCAGCTTGCTTTCTGGGAGGGACCTTGAAACGCCATAGAGTTGTGGCAATAAACATGGATATAGCCGGTAAGCCGGTACCTCAGCCATGAGGCTGGAATTGCAGAAAGCTAAGTAATGGGCTGGATATAGCTGTCAAAGCCACGGCTTTAATCTTCTCCATATTCCTTAGCAAATTAAAGACCCACATGGTCAGAAAAAGAGAGATATACAGTAAAGAGAGATTCAAAGAAAAAAAAAAACCTCTAAATGGTTTACTATGTGTTAAAAATATATGCAGGCTAAAGGTTAAAGTTCTTAAAGTAAAAATAACAAACAGAGAGAGAGAGGGAGAGAGAGAGAAAGAGAGAGAGAGAGTAATTAGGAGTGGTACACACCTTTAATCCCAATGCCTGGAGGAAGAGACAGACAGATCTCTGTGAGTTCAAGGTGTGGTAGCACACACCTTTAATCCCAGCACTGGGGTGGCAGAGACAGGCTGATCTCTGTGAGTTCAAGGACAGCCTGGTCTACAGAGGGAGTTCCAGGACAAAGATACAAAGAGAACCTGTCTCAAAAAGCCAAAAGTTAAAAGTAAAAATAAAAGAAATAGAGGTTAAAATAAAGCCACATAAAGATGGAAAATACACAGAGAATCTTGATACTGTATGCTATTATGCTGTCTTTGAATTGTTTGAATGCTGAGGAAGGAACAACAGCTGCTAAAAGACTTTTGTTTATAAATGCTGCTGAATTAACCCAAGGAAGGTATTATGAAAATACCTTGACTTAAAAATTGAAGTCATAAGATATGTTACTTTGGAGAAGAGATTTTGCTTTTGTTTCCACAGGAAATGAGAGGCTGTGGATTCATTCTGAGTTAAGAAAAATCAAGTGTGATCAAGGAAGACCACCTGAGAAATCTCCAGTAGGAACAGATGGCCCGGATGTCTGAGTTCTACATCTAGAACAGATTCAAGATGCTGCCTGAGATGATGAAGACTCACAGGATACTCCAGTCAGGACTTGATCATAACTCTAAATTTTCTTTAGGTTCCCCATAAGATTATCAGCACCCCCAACCAGCCGGAAGTAGCCTGGAATATTACACCCACATTTCCAAAACATGGAGTATGGATATTTTCCTTTGTTTAAAAAAAAAAAAAAGAGGGGGGAAGTGGTGTGGGAGAGTTGTCTATATTCTGTCAATCATGTTTTAAATAAATGCTGATTGGCTAGGCAGGGAGTATAAGCGGGAAAACCAGACAGGAAGTAGAGGTGAGAACAGGAGAATTCTGGGAAGCAGGAAGCTCCCTTGGCACTCCTCCCCAGACCACAGAAGAAGCAGGATGTGACCTGCCCCAATGAGAAATGTACCGAGCCATATGGCCTAGATTTTGGGGATCCTAGTCTGTTTGGATTCACACCTTCCTAGGCTTGATGGAGGGGGGAGGGCCTTGGACCTCCCACAGGGCAGGGTACCCTGCCCTCTCCTAGGATTGGAGTGGGAGGGAGGAGAGTGAATGGGGGAGCAGGAGGGAAATGGGAGGAGGGGAGAAGTGGAAATTTTGAATGGTATTATTTATAAAGCAATAAAAATTAAAAAAACAAAAATAATTGAGTTAAAATGTTATATACAAATGAGATATGCAAAATGTACACCATTTTACTTGACTTGTAAGGTCTTGGACTTTGGTATCTGTGTGGGTCCTTGGAATCAATTGCCTATAGATGCCAAGGAAGGGATGCATATATCCATTGTTTGCTAATATAACTCTAAAGAGGCCTAAAGGGAGATGTCTTGGTTAAGGTTTGTATTGTTGTGATGAAACACCCTAGCCCAAAGCAACTTGGTAAAAGGATTTATTTCATCTTACATGTTCAGATAACAGTCTGTCACTGAGGGAAGTCAGGCTAGGAACTCAAGCAGGCTTGAAATCTGGAGATAGTAACCAACACTTGGAGTCTTGAGATAGTAACCAACAGGGAAGCCATGGAAGAGAGCTGCTTATTGCTTCCCATAGCTTGCTCAGCCTGCTTTCTTATAAAACCTAGGAACTCCACACCAGGATGACTCCACTAGTAATTGGCTTTGCCATCCCACAAGAACCAGAATTTTTTTTTAAAAAAATGCTTTACAGGCTGACCTGTAGCCCAATCTTCTGGAGGTATCTTTCATTTGGAATCACCTCTTCTCAGAAGATACTACCCTGTACCAAATAAATGTAAAATTAGCCTGTACAGTAGATAATACATTTACTTTTATTTCATTTTTGGCATCCAAATGAGAGGCCTTTGATTTGGAGTTTTCCAGCTACCCGGTTTGGAATTTACTTAAGATTTCTGGGAGCTGGTTATTATAAATAGCTATGGATACACTTCTGATGAGAGTCCTTCTTTTATCTATTTTAGATGTGCTAGACAGAAGAGAGATAACCTAACCCAAATTTTAGGCTTTTAGCCCAGATAGGAGATTGCATATCTAACAATAGTCCCTGCACACTTGCCTACCAGTGTTTTTCCTGGTGGGTTTCCTGCCAGCCCGATGGCTTATGGGTAATTCCTATAGCTGCTCTTTCCTACCCAGTAGTTTTCTCCATGTTCTTACCTGAAAGCAGAAGTTGAAAATGAATCCTAGGTGTGGATAAGAAGTAAAGAGCATGAAGTCTGTCCTACCTGAATAACATACACTGTGGTAGAGGAATGATGGCAGATTATTAAATGCATAGCTTCAGAAGCAAGGAAAGACATGCCAGTTAAGACATCAAAAGACTCCTTATGTTTCGAATGTTAGTGATTTCTCAGTATTTTTCCACTTGTTGGAAAGTCCTGATAGTTTACAGCAATAAATAAACATCAGGTTCAGTATGTTTTCTTTCTTTTTGCCCAGCCCTTGCACATTTAGCTTTGCTTCCATACTAAGTATCTACAATATTTATAAACAGTGTAATTTTTATATAAAATTAATTTAGCAACTTTTTTGGTCAAAACTTTCTTCTTTTAATGGTCATTCCCATAAGCCTGCCATAAATTGTGTCCTATATTTAGAGACTGGTTATCTCCTCTATTTAAAGTGTTTTGGCAGTATTGCTTCACAAGACTGTCTAGTTTTCTGAAACTACCTTCAGCACTGGCTGCCAACGGTTCTCTTTGTGATATGATGTGTCTGTATCTACACTGTTTTCAGAATCCTCTCATAGCTCTCTGACTACCTGGAAGTAGAGTTTTGAAGTTTCTATGGGTGTCTAATTATTTCATTGGGAAATTGGGATAGGCTGGGCTAGCAATTCTTGGCTACTCAGATGGCATCTTCCAGTTGAAGATTTCTGAGGAGACAAGTGAATGGTTGGAGCTATTCTTAAAGATAATAAAAATTTGGCTGTAATGTTTGAAAATGGTAAAATGAACTAAATTTCAGAAAAGCAAGTTTTTTTTAATTACTATAAAACTTGAAGGCAGAGGTAATTAAGATCTGAAACAGGATAGTGTTTGTAACAATAAAAATGGTATTTTCTAGCTCTTGAGTCAAAGCAAGAGAAGGAATAAGTTACAGATAATGTCTTACCCTTAGATGAAAAAGATAATAACCCATTTAATCACATGTATTTAGCTTTATTTTTGGAAGAATATTGAGGATAGAATATCATATATCCTATGTAATAAATTCTGATTATATAAGCTAAGTAGTGAAGTTACTAAGTAAATTTCAGGCTTCTTTTATCTTATTTTTGGAACTACTTATTTATGATTGGCTATTTGTTCATGACAATTTTATGTTTATCTGCCCATTGAGTTCAAACAAATCGCTCTGTTGTCTTAATTTTATTAAACTGAGCAAATATTGTTTCTACATTGTATCATTACCTTGTCCTTCCATCGGAAATGAATTATAAGCATTTCTATCTCTGGGACACATGAACATTATCTCTGTCTTTCAGAATGGTGATTCCTCCCCACATATGTTTTCAAGCTGATATGTCTCAGTGCAGCAATTCCATGTGAGCTGCAGGGTTTGTATCATGGCCTCACTGAGGATTCCTATCATTTGCCATGGCTGAGACAACCTGACATGAAATATAACACTATAACATGTCAGGTGGAAAATTTAAACATTGGTTTTTCCCAAGGAAGAATAGAATCTTTATATTTTAAAGCACCTTGTTTCATTGGTAGGGGCGGGGTGTGGGGTGTTATGCTACTGTATTGATTCTTCTAGAAAGCTGAGTTAGGGAAAAATCCTTTTCTAGTTAAGAATTGCTCATTTTTTCTGTTGTTTTTTGACACAAGAACAATTCTTAACATGCTGTTTCATGGCTATTGAAATACAGAAAGCTCAAGAAAGGACTCAGATGAATACAGTGCAATAAACTGTTGTTTATGAGTGACATTACTTTCTATGGTTAGATTTTCAAAACAAAGCTATTGAATTCACAAAGATACTGTCAGTTACAAATGTATGCCTCTCTATGTGAGCCAAATAATATGAGAGCTATTATTAGTGTGTAGGAATCTTATGGCAGATAAGTGGACTAGAGATGTGACTCAACAGTCCGAGCACTTGCTGCTTTGCTGCTCATGAACAGACTGAAGTTCAGTTCCCAACACCTACATCTGGTGGCTCACAGCTTTCCGTAACTCTCTGTTCCAAGAGAATCCGAATTTTTCTTCTGACCTACATAGGCAATTGAACACACATGGTACACACACACACACACACACACACACACACACACACACACACACACACACAGAGAGAGAGAGAGAGAGAGAGAGAGAGAGAGAGAGAGAGAGAGAGAAATGACAGAAATACATTTTACAAAGTTGAATAAATTAAAACATTTCAACATATAAGAACTAGTTAGATAAGAAATGGAAGAGGTGATGGTACATACATCAATTTCTATGAATAAAAATCAAATAATTCACATGATGTACAGATGGCATTTGTAGAAGAAATTATGATGTTTCCTGCATGTATTTATATTATTCTTTAAGACCCTTCATGTAAATGCCTAATTTTTAAAATTTATTGTATTAATAGTTTGCCTTCATGTATGTCTGTTAGTCACATTTGTGTGTCTGGTCTCTGTGGAGGTCAGAAGAGTGTACCAGATGCTCTGTAACAGGAGTTACTGGTAACTGTGAACCACTGTGTGAGTGCTGAGATTGAAACCCAGGCCCCCTACAAGAGCAGTCAGTACTCTTAATTGATGAGCCATCTCTCTAGCTCAAATGTCTAATATTTTTAATCTGTCCTACATGTCACTTATCTTACCAGCTAAATATTCTCCTAAGTTTAATTTTAAATAAAATGATCTTTGTATTCTAATTTTCTGAGAAATCACCATACTGTGTTTCAAAGCAACTGTACAGTTTTACACTCCTACCAGCAATGGAGGAGTGTTGCCCTTATCCCAAATCCTTCATAGTATAAGCTGTCATCTACCTCAAGACCCATTGAGATTGATAACAAATCCCAATGAATACCCTAACAATTCTAAATTAAATCTCACATGCATATACCTATCTACTATCATATCTAGTTACTTGTTTTGATGATTCTGTTGTTCTATAACATTAGACTATGGGTTTTCGTCAGATTTTGATTAATGGGTACAGACTCAGGGCAACCTCTAAACAAAAGAATTGGTATTTTTCAATAGTTCTGTCTTTATGTATACAGAATTCATTCCTGTTCATTGATGTCTTATTTAGGTTTCTATAACAATGATATAAACACCTTGACCAAAACTAATTTAGGAAGAAAATGGCTTATCTTATCTCACAGCTTGTAGTCCGTCCATCATGCAGGAAATCCAGGGCAAGGCTGGAACCTGGAGGCAGGAACTGAACCAGAAATCATAGATAAATATTGTTTACTGGCTTGTTCCTCATGGCTTGCTTAGCCTGTTTTCTTCTTGAACCCAGTGCTATGGGCTCAAGGGTGATATTGTCTACAGTAAGATGGATCCTCCCACATCAGTCATCTATCAAGATGTTATACCATAAGCTTGTCCATAGGCCAACTTGGTAGAGATGTTTTTCTCAAATGAGGTTCTCTCTACTCATATGGTCTAGTTTATATCAAGCTGACAAAGGGACTAGGCAGAATGTTGATCTTAGAGTTTGAATCTAAAACATTCTCAACAAGCTCATGTTTTAAATACTTCTTTCCCTCTGGTGTGGCCTACTGGGGAGCTATGGAAACTTCAGTAAATAGGTCCTACCCAGTGAAAATAGGGCCTGTTTTGAAAATCATACATGCTCTCTGGGTCTTTCTTTCTCCTGTTTTCTGTCCACAATCAGGTAAGGAATCTTATGACCCAACTATATTAGTTGTTTTTGGGATGTTGTGCATTTACAAGAAGGTATGAAACCGACATGGTGAGGCAATGAATTGAAATGAATCGCCTATTCCATGAATCGGTTAATCTCACAGTAACACAAAAGTAACTGCCTCAGAGGGTTATTGAAGGGTTAGATATAGACAGGTCTTTTGCTCCACAATTAGATACTGATGGAGTAAACTGCTTTGAATAATTGACTTACACAGTTTATTGTATAGAATACATAGAAATACCACATAATGTGACCATAGCAGAACAGATGAAGACATGGA
Organism: Ondatra zibethicus; assembly: GCA_004026605.1. NCBI lineage: Eukaryota > Metazoa > Chordata > Mammalia > Rodentia > Cricetidae > Ondatra > Ondatra zibethicus. The sequence goes on along the minus strand of PVIU01007205.1, from coordinate 47,262 downwards.
GTTTTAATTGTATATTTGAAGGCTTTAGAACACAATCTGCATTGCTCTTTATTTTCTTGTAAATGAGTCAGAGTGCCTTGGTTTCATTAACATATATTTACATTTATATGATTGTTCTCATACAGTTTCAAGATGTAAAGATGGAATGTATATAGTACACATGGTGCAGTGCTCATGAAAGAACAAATACTACACAACTGATACTTGGTCCTTACCTGAAGAATTTTGCTCTGCTCTTTTCTTGGTCACTCTTGGGAAACTGACACAACCTAGCTGCTTATCAACAACAAAAAGAACAACCACAACCCAATAGTATTGTTGCTGGACTTAAAACCTTCTCTCCTAAATTTAGAAGGATTGAAAGCAAAGTTCCTAGTTGGTGAAGATTAATGTTGCTCTTTTTACATGACTTAGAACATAACTTCATTTAAGCTGCTGCCTTGAGATCCTGCTTTGCTGTTAAACCAAAAATATCTAGGTATGCATGGAGTGCCTAGGTTGGGAATGTTTCATTTTATACACTGTTTTAAAATTGCATCAGTCTATTCTGTTATAATTATTTTCTGTTATAATTTTCCAACCCAGGAAAGCTGAAGAATTTCATCTTGAGTGGTGCTTCACGGTATGTCAGTCAGTCTCTGGACAAGGAGACATTATGCTGCTGCTCTTCCTACTGATAGCAAACCTTGTCAGCTTGGAGCACACCATTTCATCCCTCAAGACTACTGTTTAATACCTTCTCAAGCCATACCTAGCCATCTCTCTCATCACCATAGAAATCATTCTTGTAACTCAAATAATACTGAATTATGTTATGTATAGTCACTGAACTGGAAATAATATTAATTCTTGCTATTATTGAGCCTGTTATTTTTCTACTTCTTAGTATGCTTTATTTCATTAATCCTTATACAATCCTATGATAAAGATATTATTGCTATTTTTACTTTACAGATGAAGGAGTGCAGGCATGTAATTTTCCCAAGGTTACAAAGTGAGTCTTGGGTTCTTCTGAGAGAAGATGGATGAGCATTGCCTAGTTTATATACAAACTAGGCTTATTCTAGAATATTAATGAAGTCAATTAATCCTTTTATTATAACCTTACCAATTCTCTGGGAATGTTTGTCAAATATGGAACATTAATAAATAATTAAAATGCAATATTCTGAATAATTAAACCCACAAAGATATGATTTATCTTTAATAATTTTAATGATATTTTTAAAGAGAAAGTTTTGATAACATATGTTAGGGGTAGCATATGATGAGATTAACAAGCTGTTCTTTCTTGTTTATTCTTAGAATCTGCGGGTAGGGAACCAAAATGCCAAGGACAGTGATTCTGTCAGTATGATTGCTTAGTGCATGTGTTTAGTGGTATAATATAATTTTCTTCCTCTGCTAAATTTCATTTTCATTACACATTCAGCAGCACTATTCTCTGTTGTTTCCTTGTATGTCTGAGTATGTGTATACATGTGTATGTTTGTGTGTGTATGTTTGTGGAATATTCACTAATTTTATGCATATAAAGTTGTTACAATATTTAAAACATTTAAATTCTAAAACCTATTGTACAGAGCCGGTATCTTCCATATATTATCATAGCAATACAGCAAAATAGCACCAAATTAAAATTAGTATGTCATTAAGCCAAAAAATAAGTGAAGGAATCTTAAAAATATAACACAAAGGGACAATAGGCAAAGTACTACATGAACTAAAATTCCATGTATGTGTACTGTGGAAAAGGCAAAAGCATGAAGACAATAAAATTACCAGTGTTTTGGGTGGAAAGGATTAAAATGTAGTGCATGACATACTTTAGGACACTGAAAGTATCCCCTGTGACACTATAGAGTTGGATTCAATCATTATATACATTTAAAAAATTCTTAGAATGTGTAGAAGAGAGGCCCATGGCAGACACTGTGTACTTTATGAGTAATGATGTGTTTGTATTAGAACACTGATATGTCTCATGAGCAATGTTGACACTGAAGAAGGTTCTTCAATGGGGTTTTGATTAGTGAAGACTTTTAGGAACTCTATGGCCTCTGCATTTAACTCCATTTATGAAATGAATTATATTCATTTAAAAATTGAGGCAATGAAGGAAAATACATAGTGATTTCTTTATTTTTATATTTATCCTATGTCTTACTTAAATTTTTGTTATTGCTGTGAAGAGGGAGGATGACCAAGGCAACTCAAAAGAAAGCATTTTATTAGGCACTTGATTACAGTTATAGAATGTGAATGTATGACAATTATGGTGGGGAGTGGAGCAGCAGGTAGGCAAGCTTGGTGCCAGAGCAGTACCTGAGAGCTTGCATGTTATCCTCAAGTTGGAGCCAGAGAGAGAGACAGAGAAAGAGAGAGAGAGAGAGAGAGAGAGAGAGAGAGACAGACAGACAGACAGACAGACAGACAGACAGACTGGCCTTGGCATGTTCTTTAGAAACCTTGAAGCCCACTCTTAGTGCCACACCCTCTTCAGCAAGGCCATACTTCCTAATCCTCAGAAAACATTTCAACATCTAATAGGTAAACATTTGAATGCAAGCATACAGGAGTCATTCTCGGTCAAACTACCACATCTTATATCTTAATATCTCTTTTTCTATGAACCTCCAGAAATGTGTTGGTAAGAAATACAAAGAAACATTTCTAGATGTAGGAAAGTTTCCTAAGGACTGAAAATTAACTAATTCATTATGTTTTATCTTCCATGCATCTCTCACTTGCCTACTTTTTTTCTGACCTTTGCATATATAGCTCTTTCCTGTGCTACAAATTTGAGTTTATATGTCCCCACCTAAGAGAGGCCCTTCCCTGTACCTCCACCTATCAAAATCTCATTACTGTTGCCTAATACATTTGCATACCCAAGTTCTATTTCTACCCATGAGTGCTGCTGTTGCTTTTCAGACACATTGCTCTCTCTTTATTTGCTCTTCTGTCTCTGGATTTTACTGTTTATTTCTATTGGATGTGGCCATGATTGTGGTGCATTTTCTTGAATAAGGACTAATTTGTGAGGCCCCAGATCATTAAGGACAGTACTTTTTCTGGGCAAGGGGGTCTAGGTTACATAAGAAGCTGAGCAACAGGGGGAAGCAAGTCAGTAAACATGGTCTCTGTTTCATTTCCTGTCTCTGGGTTCCTGTTTGAACTTTTGCCTCAACTTCCTTTGCTGATAGAATATGATCACAGTATGTAAGATAAAATAAATGTTTTTCTAACCCAAGTTGCTTGGAAGCAGTACTTTATTACAGGAACAGAAAACAAACCAGAGCAGATGCTTTTACCATTCTGTCCATCTAGTCCACTGCTTTCACTTGGGAGTACTGAGACCACAAGACAGACATTTTGTGACATTAATAATGAAAAGACACTGGGGGGGGGACGCAAAGCTCCTAGACTGAGACAAAGAGGAAGTGTGTTCTCTAACAACTGTAATTTTTCAGTACATTTTTCACAGTTGTGATAGGTAATCATACATCACAAGTAAATTTTCAAGATAATTGTATGAATTATACCACTGAAAAGGTCTGTTAGGTACTTACTTTGTCAAAAACAAGCCTGACACCAGGAACTGGCTAAAGAAAAGAAGAGTAAGCAGAACTGCTGATCCTTCCAGAGTCACAATGAAGGATCGCAGAGGGCTGCACAAAAATATTGCCCTAGTTCTTCATTGGTGTCAGTTACCAACACCTGACATTGCTATAAAGGAAATAGTAATACTGCCAAGCTGATAAAGTTGGCAGAAACCAGATAACTAAACTGGAAAGGATGGATAATGGCCAGATGAGATTGCCATATGTTGGAAGTAGAGATGTGTCTCATCAGTTAATGTTTGATGCTCTTCCATTGGACCCAAGTTCAGTTTCCAGAAATCACACCAAGAAATTCATAACCACTTCCCACTCCAGCTCCAAGGAATCTAACACCCTCTTCTGGCCTTCTGGTACCAGTGTACTTGTGATGTACTTTGTGTAGGCATGTTATCACACACATCCATCAGTAAAATAAGAAAAGACAAGTCTTAAATATTTCCCTGTTGCTTTTGAAACCAGTGTCTTAATGTGTGTTCATGTCAAAATAATCACAATTATTAAATATACATGAAATGTGATCCTCAAGTGATCTAATCAGCAGATCATTGCTAAAAGGAAGAATTGAGGTTTAAAAGGAAGTGAGCTGAATTTAAGCAGTGGTATTGAAGACAGGGAGGAAAGAAAGTGTCTCTAGACATTTTTCTGTTAAGTTCCATCTGGCCAACCTTTCCAGTGGTGAGAGTGGAGTGTTGAAGTCTCCCATTAGTAATGTGTGGGGTTTGATGTATGAGTTAAGCTTTAGTAATGCTTCTTTTACATATGTGGGCATGCTTGTATTTGGGGCATAGAAGATCAGAACTGAGAATTTGCCATAAGGGATTTTTCCTGTGAAGTTTCCTCCATCGCTTTTGATTGATTTTAGTCTGAAGTCTATTTCGCTAGATATTAGGATGCTACACCAGTGTTTTTTGGAATCATTTGATTAGAAAATCTTTTCCTATCCCTTTACTCTGAGGTAATATCTGTCTTTGAATTTGAGGTATGTTTCTTAAATGCAGCAGAAGGATGGATCCTGTTTTCCTATTCATTTTGCTAACCTGTATCACTTTATAGGTGAATTGAGTACATTTATACTAATAGATATCAATGACCAGTGATTGCTAATTCCTGTTGTTTTTCAGTGGTAATATTTTTGTGTTTAAATTCTTTGGGTTTTATTGGTATGAGATTTTCTATTCCCTGTATTTTTATCAGTGCAGCTAACTTCTTTGTGATGTGGGATTATCATTAATGAATAAAGAAACTGCTTTGGATCTATAGTAGGGCAGAACTTAGGTGGGAAAGATAGAACTGAATACTGGGAGAAAGAAGGGTGGAATCAGGGGGATGGCAGGAGCTGCTGCCAGAGATAGATGTGCTGAAACTTTACTGGTAGGCCATGGCCTAATGGTGATATACTGATTAATAGAAATTGGTTTAATTATTATGTAAGAGTTAGCCAATAAGAAGCTAGAGCTAATGGGCTAAGCAGTGATTTATTTCATACAGTTTCTGTGTGATTATTTAGAGTCTAAGCTAGCTGGGTGGCCAGGACAAACAAGCGGCTCCTCCTCTAACAAATTGGTGCCCACATGGCCAACTAAATCCACGTAAAAACCTGAGAGAGCTTAAAAAGAAATTATAGACACAAAAATACAGAGTTTAACACAGTTTCTTGCTGTTTGCTGGTGGTGTTCTGCAGCTCCTCTAAGAGATATTTTCCTGAGTCAGCAGCATCAGAAAAGCCGTGCTGTTTTGAAATGCTGGCTTTCTGGGATGTCCTGTCAGCTCAAACTCTGACTCTTTCTGGCAAGAGGTCTGGCTACAGAGCATTTGAGTGGACTTTGTGAGCAGACTGCTGCAGCTTGCTTAATGGTGGCATGGACTGGTTGTATGCCTGATAATGGGGCTGTGGGCATGGCTCTCAGAGGCAGCAAACAGCTCCACCATGCTGGACTGTGTAGAGCAAGTGGGAAGTACCATATATACCATAGTAATGGTGGATCTTTATTTTTAGACTAGGCAGACAAGCCAGAAGTACCATCTGTACTATAGTAATGGCACAGCTTAAGTTTTAAGAAGTGTTTAGCATTTTAAGTGCTCCTGGACACTAAAGAATTACAGATATGCAATAAAGACAAATCCAGATGAGTCACAGTGTTGGATAAATGTCCATAGGCATGGAAGAGAGAAGAAAAAATTAATGTGTTAAAAAGAGTAAAATCTTCAAAGAGACAGAGTACAGATATTCCTAGGTTAAAAGAAGTAAAGAAAAATAAGCCACATAAAAATGGAAAATTCACTGAGAGTCTGGATTATATATATTATGTTATCATTGAATTTTTTGACTGTGAATGAGCTAAGTACATAGAGACATTTCATTGTATAGGCTATTAAGCTAAACCAGCTTCTATATTATAAAGGAATCATGACTTCCAGATTTGGGTCTAAGGATATATTGATTTGGAAAAGAGGTTCTTCTCTTATTTCCACAGAGGATGAGAACCTATCAATTGCTTCCAGACTGGTATGGTTTGATGGAACAAGACACCTTGAAAGGTTGCTGTAAATACCCCCCAAAAGAAAATAGTTCACCTAATAAAAAGCAGGAAGCAGTTTGGAGAAACTATGCCATATTACCATAAATGTTTGTTTACATTTAAATGGGGATATGATATAGATATGAATAATTTGCTTTAGTATGGATCTTGGTTTATTGATACAATTTTAAGGTCAATTTTGTTATACTGTGTATATATATATTTCTGCTCTGATTAAGGTATTTTGAATGTGCAGTTCATTTAAAAATGTAATGTATAATTAAGAAATATAGTTTAATAGATAATCATCTATAATAGTCAAGCTTGTAGTCATGTTAGTTAGATTTTCTAGGTGTATAGCTATATATTTCAGTTAGATAGGTATTCTTCAAATATTTCAGAGACCTTTAGAATATGGCATTTAAAATATTTAAGAACTTATGACTTTTCATGACAGTGAGACACGTCTATTCCTGGCAGCATCAGTTACTTCAAGGGGAAGATGAACATCTAAGAGACTCCTTACAGATTTTGTTAGCCATTTGGGCAAGAAACTGCTTTAGCCTGGACTGCTTAACTGGACATTCAGGACCCACAGAGAAATGACTGCTGAACTTGCCTAAAGGTGAGATGGTCCTTTGGGGTTCCTGTTACATGGAAGAGTCTGCTAGGCATTCTGCAGAACACAGAAGACAGTGACTGGCAAACTGCCAATATAGGCAGAACTGTCTTTGAAATTTCTTGTTTCATGGAAAGTTCTGCTGGATACTATGGCCCTGTAGGCTGAAGATGTATGCCCCTATGGTCAGAAGAACTTTGGGTGACTATTCAGGCAACAAGATGTCTCTGTCACTTCTAGAGTTCTGGAAGTATCTTACAAAACACTTCCTGTTTACTTAGGTAATAGTATATCCTTTTGGAGTCTTTGATGAAGTTTAAGAATATACAGGAAGTAGATATAAATATTATAATTATAATTCTTGCATGATAACTGTTTTGTTATATATAATTTTACTATGCTAAAGTTAAAACCTTCCTTTTTATTTAAACTGGAGTTGATGTGGAACTGCCATTAATGAATAAAGAAACTGCTTTTAACCTATAGCAGGGCAGAACTTAGGTAGGTGAGGCAGATGGAACTGAATGCTGAGAGAAAGAAGGGTGGAATCAGGTAAATGCTGAAACTTTGCTGGTAGGCCACAATCATGGTGACATACAGATTGATAGAAATGGGTTAAGTTAATATGTAAAAGTTAGACAATAAGAAGCTAGAGCTAATGGGCTAAGCAGTGATTTAATTCATATAGTTTCTGTGTGATTATGTCAGGCCTAAGCTAGCCAGGTGGCTGGGACAAACATGCGGCCCCTCCTCCAACATCCTTGGGTTGGAGTTTTTCTTCTAGTACTTTCTGTAAGGCTGGATTTATGGACAGGTATTGTTTAAATCTGGTTTTGTCATGGAACATCTTGTTTTCTCTGTCTGTGGTGATTGAAAGCTTTGCTGGGTCTAGTAGTCTATGCTTGCATGGGTAGTCTCTTATTGTCTATAGCACATCTGTCTAGGACTTTCTGGATTTCAGACTTTCCAGAATTCTCTCAGTTTGTGTTTTTTTTTACTGCCTCTATTTCACTTTTCCAGTCTTTAATTCTTGGAACTCTTCATGTCAACTGTTTGATTGTTTTTTCTTGGTTTCTTTAAGAGATTTAATGAATTCTTCTATTATTTGTATTTTTCTCCCTTTTTAAGGGAATTTTTCATTTCCTTTTTAAAAGTCTTTAATATCTTCATAAAGTTATATTCTTTCATTTCCTTCTGCTTCTTCTGGGTTAGTATGTTCAGGTTTCCTTTTGCTTTACCACTAAGTTCTGGTGTTGTCATATTGTTCTTTATGTTGTTGAATGCATTATTGCACTGGTGTCTACCCATGTCTTTCTCCATTTGGGTCAGGCAGTGTCTTTGCCTCTTGGTCCAATTCTTGAAGTCAGTATCTTTGTCATAGGGAACTGTTCTTGATTCACTCTAAAGTCTCTGTCTGTGTCTTAAGAACTCATTGATGTCTTCAGGGATGGGAGGGTTTGGGGCTGGAGTGGGACTTTTAGATTACATGGTTCAATAGGGGATTACTGGAGCTCCCTGCTTTCAGAAGGCCTCTCCACTGGCTGGCTAGTGTGGGTGGGAGAGGGGTCTTGGGTTTTGTCCCAGGGCCTAGGGCCTAGAGACTGTACTATGCAGTTGGGGATTCGTCACTCACCTCTTGGTCTGCTCTGTGCAGTTGCAGTCTGTCTCTAGGAAAATTGCTGAGGTCGTGGGGGATGGATGCATTTTTTGGGTAGAATGGGACTCTTAGATTACAGGGTCCTATCAGGGGGTGTTGGAGCAGCCTATCTATAGAAGGCATACCCACTGCCTGGACAGTGTAGGTTAGAGAGTGGCCCAGGGTTTTGCTCAGGGTCCTGGGGCCTAGAGACTGGATTGTCCAGCAAAAGGGGCTAGTCACTCACTTCTTGGTCTTCTCTGTGCAGTCACAGTCTGTGTCTGTCTCTAGACATTTCTATGGAGGAACCATTTTGAAAAGGACAAAGGGTGGTGCCCATGTTTGCATTGTGTCTTACATAGGCTGAAGGATAGAAGATTTCAGAAAGAAATGAGTCCTTCAGTGATGGGGCATGATGAAGAAATACAGACACAGGTAAATTGTATATGTCAATAATTTCAGAGAACTGATGACTAAAGAACTCAGAGGCCTCTGGGCTTTCCACCTCAATTATAAGTCAGAAACACTGGACACAATATGCAGAGCTGAGACTAGTTATCCAATATTAATCAGTCCTTTTGTGGAGTAGGATATTTTGTAGCCATGCAAAAACTTAAAAACCATGCAATCCACACATAAACTATCTTCCTTTTCATCATTCAACAAGTATATTTTTGAGGCATTTTGTAATTCTGATACTGAAATCGTGACTGGGTAATTAGGAAGATATATGCTCAGACACAAGAAAAAAAGGATCAATCAGAATCACAAGCTGGTTGTGGGTAAAGGTGGAATAAATCTGACACAAATTAATTCTCAAATACAAGTGCCTTTTTGTGAATCATTTTGCTCTTAAGATATAATACTAGTGAAGGATTCTGATTATGAACTAATTAATCATATTGGAGTGGGCTGCTTTATCAAAAGGTATGCCATCTGACTTTAATGATCCACAGAGAGAAGACCTGTAGGCTTTTTAAATATATCTAATCACATAGAAAAAAAGTACCAGGTATCCAGACAGTAGGATGACAGGAGAAAAGACCCATCTACAGAAATATGTTGTCATCTGAAGCTGAACAAAGTGATAATGGTAGATCCTAGTGGGCAGATAAAAGAACCTGAAAAATCAGGAGAGATGCTAAAAGAAATAGAGGCTAGTTCTTGAAAACAAGAATATGCTTAGTAGGAAGATAAAGTCAGTTTGGGGATTTTCAGCATGCTGGGAAGTTTTCATTTATATAGGATTTGCCTGTGTGGTGATTCAAATTTTTGGAAGTAATAAGATTGTAGCCTTCGTTCTTAATTCCTTCCTTCCCAAATGCTAGTTTATAATTTATTAAATGTGCCATAGAAATACAATGATGAATAGAAAGCCATGGTTTTATGAGGAAAGTGAACAGCAATGTTTTAATTAGAAATAAATGATATGAATATCAAATGACAGGACCTATTTTACATGTAGAGGTCAGAGAAAATCATTCCAAAGACTGGTATTTAAATAAAGTTTAAAGGAAGAGAATACACACCTGCAAACGTATGCAAGACCTACATAGGGAAAGGAAAAGTATCAACACTATCTAGTTCCTACACTGTGAGCCTTCTATATTCTTCATCCTCTTTATGAAATATTTCGCCAAACCAGTATCATTTGCTCATGGACTGCCAGGAAAAATACAAAAATAGATATGCATACATAGAAGAAAAAGGATTTCACCAGGAATGGGTTACATTTCTTCAGGAAGAACTAAATGCCAACAAATTCTATATCATTTTAGGAATTCACATACCTGTGGTCCTATCATTTGTGAGGTTGAGAGAGGGGGAACCGTAACTAAAGATCATCCTTGGCTTCAAACCTAGCCACTTTGCAAGTCCCTAATTACCCTGGAATGTATAAGACCTTGTATCAAAACTTTTTAAAAAGATATTCCAAAATCTCTACTGTTGAGTTATAACTTCAATTTTCTATTACAGATAAGTTCCATTTAAAATACATATTTACAATTTCTCTGCCTCACTTCTCTTTAGTAACTGTATTAATAGTTTTAACATACATGTTATTTAGCAGACATTAATACAAAATATGAAGTTCTCAGAGGTTAAAATCATTTCTTTTCTAACACTGAAAGTAATTCAGACTCCTTTTGGTGTAAGAGAGAATTTAGGTATCATTACATATTTACTGGTGTTTATAGCAAACTCCAAGAAAGGCGATTGAACACTTGTTTTAAGGATGACACATGGCTCCAGTTGTCCTGGCATCATCCCTTCTTCTCTTGCTGAAGAAGGCTCTTGAAAGTCATCTGTGGAGCCAAACATAGAGTGCCCCTATCTAAAAGGAACTGCTTGTCTCCATCTATGACTCAGATTATTTCTTTGCATATTAAATTACAAGAGACAGTTCCAGCTGGATCCATCAATGTATTTATAACTCTGCCTCACAATTTTTCTCCAGGCAGAAAACTTGGCAAACAGGCTCTCAGCTTGGCTTCAACTTTCAAAAATGGGAACAGAAAAGTAATCATGGCAGTTATTATATCAAACTTCTTACTTAAATTATGAATATAATGGGAATATTTGAATCTCTTAGCACAATATTTCCACCATAGGAGAGAGGATGAAGGGGAGTGATATAACCCAATAGAGTTTATTGGGTATCCCATAGATACTGCTCTCAGTGAACTATCTCCAAAAAGGACATCAAGTCTTAGAAAATCCAATTCTTGGGAAAAAGAACCCTCATCATTTCTTTTGTAATATTGTTTCCCTAAAAAAAAAAATAAGAGCACTGAAGTGTGCTTGATACAAACCTCATTAATTACTAAAATCCATCAAAATTTGACATAGTAATATAATTAGTATGAACGGTTATCACCTTTAATTTACATATGCCTTTGTTTTTATGTAATTAGAACAGTAATTGTATGAAACATAAATGAATTAATGTTCTCTGATCTAGAAGAATTGGTTTTATACACATATCAGACCTTTCTATTTTGCTTAGAATTGTGATTAAAAAATTCAAAACATGTTAATGTAAAGCACTTTGCTTCATAGTGTAACTATGTTTGTAGGGACAGGGCTCCAACTCTAGGTGTAGTTTTAATGTGGTAATGAAACTGGGATTATCTTTATAGTTTTGTGACTACAATTTGAAATTGAAATGTCATTTTTTCAATAGTACCAAGAAATGACCTTAAACCTTGAATACTTTATAGAAAAGAATCTCATTTCCCTATAATAACTTCCAAACGCTGTCATTTGGCAGTAAATAAACTAATTGCTATAGCTACTTTCTAAGAATATGCCAAGAACCTTGAGTCACATCAAAAATCCTACAACAAAATTAGAGAAATATCTTTATATTGGTTTCTTAAATTGCAGTTATGCTTTGAGTTTGATGAGTATATTGTAACTAGGGAATTTATTCTTACTAAAGAAAGTGGGATGAAGGTTACTCTGGAAGTTGTATTACCTAAGCTTGTTGTTGCTGTGGCAACTTCCATGATAACAGGATAAACGAGGTAAATTTTCTGTCCAAGCTTGCCTGACTTCATGTTTCTGGGCCAGTGTTGAGGCAGAACATCATGGTTGCAATATATGATAGAAGTGGTGTAATGAAGTTCCAGGGAGCTGAATTGAAGCATCTACCTTAAACAGGTCAGATACAGCCCCCTCAATTCCCTGGTCCTAAAAGATTTTTTTTTTCTTAAACTTAACTTTGTCCTCTGTTCTGCTAATGCCTTACCAGGTGTAAGAGACACCAGACATTTCCATGTCACAAACAACAGGCAGGAGCAAAGAGACCAGCTATGCCAAGATGTGACCAGCACCCAGCCTTCTCAGGTTCCCCCCAAAGATGACACCCACAAATAAGCAGGAAGCAGTCTGGAGAATCTGCTGCTCCAATTCCATTGACCTATGGTCCTAACCGCCCACTTTTTTATTATAAAAAAGAGATGGGAATGTAATGATCTATCTCTTTAAGAGACAAGCCACGTCCACTCCCTCCCCCATCTGCTGAGGCAAGCTGATCTTCAGCTTCCAGCCTGAGTTTCCTCTCTTTTTGTCTGTCTTCCTCTCAGAGAGGCAGCTTCTACCTCTCTCCCTACTTATCCCCTTCCCCCACTTCTGTCTCTCTTCTCTCTCTCTCCTCTCTCTCTCCCCTCTTCTCCCCTTTTTCCTTCCCTTCAATAACCCACCTAATAAATGTTCAACTTTATTCTGCATGGTGTGCCTATCCATCTCTCTCTCACCCACCTGCCGCCGCCACATAGAGACATGCTGTGTGGTCACTTACACAATCCCTGCCTAAAACTGGCTGCTCCCACTGCCCACTGCCTGAGACTTGCACTATCCCAAACCCACTGTCTGTCGCTGCCACTGGGACCCCACAGCAAGCTGCCAGGGACTTGCAGCAAATCCATTCTGTTGGTGCCAAGACTCTGGGTTCAGGTTTTTTCTACTCCCACCACCGGCTTCCATTGGTGAGTCTCCCCCATTCTGCTATGGTTGCTTCCCTCAGCTAAAATTGTGTTTGGACTGACCTGGGGTCAGTCAGCCTGTGCCAGTACTGCACATTCTGTGCAGTACATTTGACAGATTTTTCTTTCTTTTTTTTTTCCATTTCTTTTCCTTTTTCCCTCACTGTAAAAGGCTGCTCAGAGTGGTCTCTGGTCTCTCTGGCTTCTGAGTCACCCCAACCAGATCCAGCCAGGCCATAGCATCCCACCTGGGGTCAGGGGACACCAGGCCACAGGTCCCTATAGTGTTCGCGCTGATTCACACCCCGCCCACAGTCGAGAGACATCTTACTGTGTGCCTTGTGGTGTTTTGTGGGTTTTCACAATTTCAGCTGTGGGTAGCAGCCATCCATGTCCGTCCCCAGGCTTTTTTCAATTCCAGCCATGGCATGGTGCAGCTTTTTCAGTTCCAGCCTTTTGCGCCCCTCTGTGGCTTGTGGCCCGGGGGCTCAGCCACAGGGCAGATCACACCTCTAGGTCTCTCTTATTAATCTTAAAATCCCTGCAGGTTAAAAATTGTGGCTTTTTCATACAACATGTGACTGCTGCCATTTTGATTGGGGTCAGGTGACTTCGCCGCCATCTTGGCTGAGAGCCAGGTCAGGTAACAAAATTCTGCCATCTTTACTGAGGTATTCCCTGCCTGCTTCCCCAGTGTTAACTCTGTTGCATGGGTGACCTTACCACCATCTTAACTGAGAGCCAGGTCAGGTGACCAAGTTCTCTCATCTTTACTTAAGTATTCCCTGCCTTGTCCCCTGGTTTACTTATTTTTTTTTTTTTTTTTTTTTTTT
>PVIU01007205.1:6566-33445 GCA_004026605.1 Ondatra zibethicus | reverse complement strand
CATCTTATTTAAGACTACAAATCAATAAGTCTCATGTTTGAAACTGGTATGTACTTTTAAGTTTCTTACAAAAATACTTTATATTTAATCCAATCCTCATTTAAAATATATTAAGCTATTCTCTATTATTGTCAGTTCTGCGCTGTTAACCTTCTATTGCAAGCACTTTTTCTTCTTTCTGTCTTTTTATGAGTGTAAATCTTACCTGTTAAGAGCTAGTACAGTTAAGCTCAGACCCAGCTCTCCAGGCGGATTCTATACTGTACTTATATCTGATAAATAGCACTCAACTGCTCAGAGATCTAGGGAATATGACATTCAAATATTTAATTATTAAAAAACTTTTCATAACAAAAGGGACATGTTGGCTCCTAGCAGCAGCACTCTATTTCCTCTAAAGAAGACAGAAGACAAATGGGCACACAACAACATCCATCTGCAATTCGCTGCAACTGCCAAGTGCTGACCATTGGGCAAAACTGCCTTTCATCTAAACTAAAGATCTCCAGACATGGACAGAATTGCAGGAATTGGCAGCCTAGCTGCTCAGGTCAAGGTAGGCTTGTCTTCCTACATATTTCTTAGCCCACAGGGTGTTTTGGAGCCTTGCAGGCCCTGCCCTAAACAGCAGAAGACAAATATGACCTTCAGCTACCATGGAGGACCCTGAGTAGGGGCTCTACTCTGAGTAGAACCAAATAAGTTCTAGGTCGTTTTTTAATCAGTAACTCAGGTAAAATTTTATCCTTCTCAAAGATCTCTGATGCAGTTTGACAGTTGAGAGGTTTTGTCAGTTTAAAGGGACAACTTCACTAAACAAATTTCAGATGAAATTTCTCTCTCATGCTGCCTTGCATGGTCTTAAATATACTTTTCATTGTGCAAAAATATCTGTCACAGTCATTCTGACATAAATATGCTACTGTTTATACAATGTATATGTCTACTATAATGTATACTTCTGTTTTCACAAACTCTTGGGAGTTCCAGGGAGATGAATTGAAGCATACACCTTAAACAGGTAAGATAAACCCCCCTCAATTCCCTGGTCCTAAATTTTTTTTTCTTAAACTTAGCTTTGTCCTCTGTTCTGACAATACCTTAGCCAGGTGTAAGAGACACCAGACATTTCCATGCCACAAATACCAGACGGGAGCAAAGAGACCAGCTATGCCAGGATATGACCAGCACCCAGCCTTCTCAGGTTCCCCCCAAAGATGACACCCACAAATAAGCAGGAAGCAGTCTGGAGAATCTGCTGCTCCAATTCCTTTGGCCTGTGGTCCTAACCGCCCACTTTTTTATTATAAAAAAGAGATGGGAATGTAATGATCTGTCTCTTTAAGAGAAAAGCCATGTCCACTCCCTCCCCCATCTGCTGAGGCAAGCTGATCTTCAGCTTCCAGCCTGAGTTTCCTCTCTTTTTTTCTGTCTTCCTCTCAGAGAGGCAGCTTCTGCCTATCTCCACAATTCTCCCCTTCCCGCATTTCTGTCTCTCTCTTCTCTCTCTGTTTTCTCTCTCTCTTTCTCTCTCTCTCTCTGCTCTTCTTCCCTTCTCTCTCCCCCCTCCATAACTCCCTGAATAAATATCCAACCTCACTCTGCATGGCGTGCCTATTCTCTCTCTTACCCATCCACCATCACCACATGGATACATGCAGCATAGTCTCATGTGCAGTCCCCACTGCCCACTGCCTGGGACTTGCACCATCCCGGGATCCTCTAGCTGCTGGGATCCTGCTCTCCAGTGACCAGCCAGCCGTCCACATGGCTTGCTGGGGACCAGATTCCTTCCTGCTGAGTGGTCTTGTGCACCATCCCTTCTTGGGACTGGCTGCCTTTGGGATCCCAGCAGCTTGAAGCAAATCCATTTCAAGTGACTGCTCTTCCCATTACAAGCAGAGGCTCTGACAAAAGTTGGAAAAAGTGAGTGGAAAGATATATTTATACTGCTAAGGTCTGTCTCCATATATATACTTCCTCCAATCCAGTCACAACTTCAAACAATGACACTATACTATATATCCATCAAGGGAAGAACCTATTTCTTATATCACAGACTTTAGGATCCAATTTCTTTGCAATGATTGCATCTACCATTTAAGGCCAATCTGTCAGCATGTGAACGCATACACTTTTGGGTACATTTTGTTTCTATACTAAAACAGAAATATGTGTAAGTGTGAAAACTCTTCCAAAAGTTTTAAACCACTTAAGCAAGATAGACATTGTTTCAAGAAATTGTACATCAAATATAGTGGGTTATATGAAAATAAACATCAAAAAGTGTGCATTTTACAAAAGCTTTGTCTGAGCAATTTTCTTCCATCATTTGAATTGTAGCTCGCTGTGTCTATCCCAATTTCCTGTTGTTCTACTTTTTGTGTCTAGATAATATATCTGTTTAACATTACTATTATTTATTTTTAAAGTAAATGTCATGACTTAAGTATACACCAAGCTTACCTTCCCAGATATCTTATGATAGTCTTAAATTTCTAGCCTGTACTACATCTATCCTTAATTTTTGAGAGCCAAGAACGAAGAACAGAGCAGAACAGAAGGGAAGCTCATTAAATGATAGTGGAATAAATAAGCAAGAACATGCTAATTTGTTAATTCTGTCAGCAGCTGGGATCACAGACTATTATTTTAGCTAGTTAATGGCTTGACTCTTAAATAAATATTTAAGTAGATTTAGAGTTTATAATGTGGATTTAGTTCTCCTATCAAATACACACCAATTTCAAATAACATATTATCCCATGGGAAACATATTACAATTTTATTTTCTTAGATAAAGAGGGAAGCTAAATGCTAACAGCATGTTAAATGTTGGTAGCATTGCTACCATGTCTGTGTGTCTGTACTTATTGGGTCAACAACAATAATTCATTTCTTTCTGTTTTCCATGGATATGTAGTAAGTGCCTCAACACTATTCTAAAATGTAGCGTACACAGCAGCACCTTATAGATTAGTAAATTGGTTTGAACAGCCATGCACTCAGTGAGTGGGAAAATCACCTTTAAGTGCATCCCATTGAAAGTGAACTGAATTTCTTCACCTTGCTCCCTGTCATTACCCCCTACTGTCTCTGGAATGAGCTAGTTTTCACATAGCTCTGGTATAGTCACAATACATACACCCATCAGCAAATGTCCACCAAGCTCTTGCTGACAATAAGTGTTAGAGAATAAAATGACATTGGAAAACATTTAGGAATTTAGACATTTCCTATTTTTGCTATAGACTTTGCAATGCATATGATATTTGCTTTTATTCATTAAGATTGCTATTAGTTTATGTAAGCATGCATAAGGTAATGCAAATACAGCTTTTACCAGGCAGTATATATTCAGTTCAGTTTCAAAGAACATTGAAGATCTTCCCTATAATGATAAATATACAGATAAGTTCTCAGTATCATATATCTGTTGAAATGTATTTATGGATTTGGAATTTGTACATGTATACATGTCAAAATGTTGCAGACTGGTGATTCAATCCATTCCAAGTCAGTATATTAAAAAAAAAAACAAACACAATCAAAGGGAATTTTCCCACATGAAACTTGACTGGCGTCTATTTCCAAAGTGGTTCTGATAATAAAGTTACTATTCAGTAGTTGTTATCATTCAACCTTCTGAACATAATATAGCTTCCAAGGCCTTATCTGGTAAAAACTGAATGGTGCACCATGCCTAAATTCATTCTAACGTCAAACTGCCCATTGCGATGGTTTTGGGCATTCTGTGGTGAATGGTTATATCTATATGACTGCATAAAGGTAAGATGCTGAGAAAGGGAGCACCAGAGGGCACCAGAATGATGTCCAGAGAGCTCCCTCTGTCCCGACCCCATAGAAAACAGCACTCATCTCTCTACAGGTCAGAAAGATGCTCCTCTAGTACAAACAATTCTAACTCCTTAACACAGAATTCCAGATATAGAGCAGTGAGACATGAATTTGTGCCATTTAAACCTTCCAGTCTATGCATTTTGGTATAGTAACCTGAGCTGACTAATACAGAGCCATCCCTTAAGCAGATTGAGTGGAGAAGAACTGTGAACACATGTATTCATGACCACCAAGAAAATCTTTTTTCTTTCTTTCTTCCTTCTCTCTAGTCTTTTCTTTTCTTTCTTCCTTCCTTCCTCCCTTTCGTTCGTTCGTTCTTTCTTTCTTCCTTCCTTCCTTTCATTCTTTCCTTCTTTCTTCTTTTGAGGCAGGATCTTGTACATTTGACTCACCCAGATTTTGCTTTGTAATTAGAATGTTCTGGAACTATAAGATATTTGTCTGACTGTTCTTTCCCAGTGGTGGAATTAAAGGCATGTGCCACTTCATCCAATTAATATGCCTTATTGACTTTGAATGACTGGTGAAACTTGATGGTGTTCCTGAGAGCAATGAGAATTACTTCAGAGAGAGACAGTCTATAGGCATTGATGAAACTCAGGTTTCAGAAAACCCATTTTCTCATGATAACTTCAGTTACAAAAAAATCATGCTCTGTGACTAAGAGTAGTGAAAGGAATGGAATATTATATGACTTCATCTTAAGTTCAAGTATATCTTATTTATATGTAATGATTTGTGTGTCAAAATCTTTAAACATAAATATCTTCTGTGGCTAGATTACAATGATAGGCATGACCAACAGCTATTCATGGGATATTCATTGCCTTTTACAGTGTCTCTAAAGACCTACAAGACACTGTAGGATGAACCACAACATGTTACACCCCAAGAAAACCTACCCAGGAGTGAGAGCTACAGTCATTGGGTGCCTTAGTTCCACTTACTGATAAAACACTGTGAGAAAAGCAACTTACAAAAGAAAACATTATTTTAGTTCACAATTTCAGGTTATAGTTCATCACTTCAGGAAGCCAAAGTAGGAGGAAAATTGAGCAGCTAACACTCAAGCACAGAGAAAACAACAAATGCATGTATATGTGTGCTTGGCTCACTTCCTTCTTCACATCAGAACAGGCCTAGTCATGACTGGTGTTGCTCACATTCAAACAGAATGTTCCCATCTCAATTAACTCAATTTTAAAATCCCTCTCAGTAGTACCCCTAAGACAACCCAATCCAGACAGTTCCTCTTTGAGATGGCCTTCTGGGTTGATTTTTTATCAGGTTAACAAAACTAGCCTACACTGGCGAAAACAATCCTCAGAAATGGTGTATGTTATTATATATAAGGATTCTATTTTCAGGAATGTGATGGATAATTTTATCACTTGAATTTCATTTAAGGCAATGTGATTAACTTGCTATACTGCTGGGAACCCAGTCTGTTTGTTAAATCCCCCTTTAAGAGAAGAGTATAAGAACCAACCTCACTCCCTTGGATGTAATCCATGTTTGTAACCTAGGTCATTGCATTACAACAATCTTGTTATGCATTTTCCCATGCCCCTGATATAGACAGCAATGTGTATTTGTACAATACAGACAGTATTTGTGTATTTGTGTGTGTTATGATAGAATTTGTTGAAAAGAGCAAACAAGTTGAAAGTAGTCATATACAACAAATATCTGCAACAAACGTTGCAAACAATATATAGACATTGCTTAATATTAGTATTTTTCAGTACTAGGGGTTGAGAGGAAGTTAGGGTCAATGGAGAAAATAACTTCATACATTGTAAAATCTATTAAAGGTTCCATAAAGTGTCTCTCATTTCTTCTACTGTAATTCTTCCTATGCTGTTCAATAAGTTTGGAGAAAATCGCTTTGTTATGAATGAGACAGAGATCACAGGACAACACTGAGAAAGATGCATATCACACAGGCAATGAGGGCAGTCAGTATTCAAGCAGACATAGATGGCTGCACACCAGACAAACTACAGACAAGCCAAAGCCCACAAACTATGGACAGACACAATACAAAGAAAGAAAGTGAATTATTCTAGCTTGAGCTTGCTTTTGGCCAAATTAATCCAAGAGATAGTGCTTTGTATTCATCACTTAATGAACAACACTGCATTTTGATAATTCCTAGGTTATTTTTAATGTGTTTACCAGAGTTGTTCTATAATCATAGTTAAAGTGGCAGATGCTTTCTTAACTTTCTTTGCTTCAAGGAAACAACTGCTTCACTCAATTCCCCAGCATTTAACTATCATATTTTCAAATAGTAAAATACTTATGAGATGAAACACTATCTCATTATATGGATAATTATATATTTAATACTACATGACTAAAGGCAATTAAACATATATCTCTCATATTTTAATTGAATAAGGTCAGTGTAATGTTACTATAAAACTAAATGTTCATGCAATTCAGAGAAATAATCATTGACTTTTGCTGTTATTCCTGGAGGAGTGTGGTGAAGTTGGACCATAGTGTCATGGGGGTCTAACTAAGCTGATAATGAGTAGCTAAGGTCCATGGAACCCTATGGAAAACAGGATAAAATTGTTAACCAAAGCATTTCAAACTGCCTACCAAGAGAATAATGTTTGATTTGTGGCCATATTAGAAGCTGTTCTTCACAAGTATCATACAAGCAATATCCACTGATCTAAGAAATAGACTGAAGCGTGTTTTAGAAATACTAACCCAGAAGTAGTTTTTGTTAGAAAGAGGAGGCAGTAAAAATAGGAGGCACAGATACAGATAGTGGTAGGTGATTAGAGTGATTTTCAAGAACAGTCAACTTTGTCCACCAAGGTTCTCTTTCATAAAGAGCTCACTACAATAACTAGTAGTCAAACAGAATGAAAGTGTTATTCCAATTAGTGTGTTTTGGAAATGACAACACAGTCTTTTTCCCTTAGCCTTGGCCCACAAGTTGTTTGATTTTGCTGATGTATTTTTCAATGTTGTTTGTTTGTTTGTTTTAGGTGCTTTTTTCACATTCTAAGATGAGGTTACATGATTTTCACCAACTATGCTTTTGCATATTTGGCAAATGTCCCCTTAATTTACATTACTCTCACTGTCCTATTTTAAAATTGTACTACCTCTCAGATATTTGTTACAATATAACTCTATCAAAATGTCTTCTGTATTATTCTCATATGTAAGCAGGACTATTCTCTGTGTTCATATCATGAACTCTTTTTGTTAATGAACTTATCTTGATGTGTAATTATGAGTTTGTTTGTGTGCATACAGATTTTTTTATTCTTTTCTCTCCTCTGAATTACTCTTCAAACTTCCCCTCTGCTCCAGATCCACTCCTTCTCCCATTACTTTAAAAAAAAAAGCAGGCCTCTTACAGATACCCATCAAACATGACATAAAATTTTACAACAAGATTAGGTACAGACCCTCATATCAAGACTGAATGAAGCAACCTAACAGGAGTGAAAGGGTTTCAAGAACAAGCAACAGAATCAGAGATACCTCCTACTTCCACTATTATGAGTTGCAGAAGAAAACCAACCTACATACCCATAACATGTATATAGAGGACCTAGATCAGACCTATAAAGAATGATTTTCACTTCAATCTCTGTGATCCCCTATGGGTCCTTCTTGGTTATTCTACTGTCTGTGTTCTCCTGATGTCTTAACACTTTAGTTCCTGCAATTCTTCTCCCCCCTTTTTGCAGAGGGGTTCCATGGCTATTTCTAGTGCTTGGCTTTGGGTCTCTGTCTGCTCCCATCGGTTGCTGGTTGGTCACTCCCATAAGTTCTGTGCCATCACTACAGCAGCACTTCTTGCATTCAGACCAAATTGCCTATTTAAGGTTTTGTGGCTGGGTTGGTGTCTCAGTTCACTGCGAGAATACTTGCCTGGTTATAGAAGATGGCTGGTTAAGGATCTGTTTTCCCCATTACTAGGAGTCTTCACTAGGATCACTTTCATAGATTCCAGAGAGTTTCTGCTACACTAGACCAAAAGGATGCTCCATCTGACCACACAGACATTTGCTCAACTTTTTTCATAGCAGGTTTATCCATAATATCCAATAACTGGAAACAACTTTGATGTCCCTCAACTGAAGAATGGGTAAAGAATATATGATAAATTGATACAATGGAATATTGCACAGCCATTAAAAATGACATAAAAAATTGCAGGCAAATGGATGGAACTAGAAAAATAATCCTGAGTGAGAAAACCTAGAATCACAAAGGCAAAAATGGTATGTACTTACTTATAAGTGGACTTTAGCTGTTAAGTAAAGGATAACCATGCTAGAATCCACAGACCCAGCAAGACTGAGTGGCAAGGAGTGCTCAAGAGGAGAGAGGAGAGTGAATGGTTCTCCCTGGGAAGGGAAAGAAAAATAAATTTTGTGGGTATACTAGGACCAGGTGGGGAAGGGAACACGAGGGATCAAGTGGGGAATTGGTTGGTGGAGAGAGTACTGTGGATACCTATTGTATACTGCTGAATGTCTGTTTATTTCCATGGAAACCAAGGCCCTTTGAGGGCATGAGGAATATCTCTATACACTGGAGATGCAGTGGAATCTAACAACAAAAGATGCAGACTCATATTGGTATTGAAGAAATATTTGTAAATTTATTATTCAATTAGTTATGAAATAATCATTTCATAGTTCAAAACTAGTAGAGGCTGAAGCTAAATTTAGATTCCACTGAGGAGACAAAATCTCTACCACAGTAAGATTCCTGTAGAACCCTGCTGAAATAAAATATGAGACTGAGTCTATTTTGGTATCAGTGAGGTAAAATCCCCACAATAAATTTGTGATACTTTACATTTAAACAAACATGGTACCACAGAAATTGCATTTCCCTACCAATTCAGACAATGTCTACTTTCTGACATAGAAATATGGAAAATAGATGTATAAAGTCACTGGGGAAATGCATGAAAACACTCAAGTCCTGTGAATTCTTCGCAGACATCTCTCTCTGCACAGATGAACATCATGAGTTTGCTGGAAGGGATTCAAAGAAAAGCCTACAGCAGCAAGAAGATTGTTAAAGTGACTGACATTGACTTCACCTGGGATCTGAAGGCAGCAGCTGACAAGGATGAGCAAAAAAGAAGAGAAAATCAGGACAAGAACAGTTTTAGAAGCCCAAGGGAGCAGATATTCCACACCTTCAGGGTTTAACAAGATCTCACAGCAAGTGACACCCGAGATCCTTCTAACAGAGCAACAGCTGGCGATGGAAGCAGCAAATTCTAAAGAAATACCAACCCCTGTCTCCCATTGTAATGTCTGGGATGGTAGCTATAATATGAATAGATCTGTTTGCATTTTGATGTCTCTTTGACTCATCTCTGAGGAGAATGTTGGCTGGAATAAAATAGCCTCTATTAAACAATGCTTGCTCAGTAGCAGACATTGTTCTTAGTCCTGTACTTCTCATAGTGAGTGCAACAACCCTGATGTGTTTATCCCCTCACTGCCTATCAGTTACTTTTTATTTATACCAAGATGAAGACATCTCAGAAAAAAAGTTTATTTTTTTTGCTTGCATATTTCAGAGCATGAGTCCAAGATACATGTCAGCAGGAAGTTGGGCATGGTACTGCAACAATGGTTCAGTGGCTACATCCTGATATATAAGCATGAGGTAGAGAAAGTGAGCCAATTCAGAATGGCATGGGATATTGAAGCAATATGGCCACACCTCATAATCCTTGCCAAATAATTCCAACAGTTAACTACCAAGCATTCAAATGTGTGATCCTAGGGGGGGAATTGCTCTTCAATCCAGTAAAACATCACTCTTTTCAACCAAATTATTGGTGCATAACAATTCCAATAGTTTGTCTAAAATTCCATCAACATGTAATTAATGATTGCACTACATGTTTTATATACAGTCATACTCTTTGTTTAAATGTTCTGGTTGTAACTACACATATGATACTTTCGTAGGATTGTAATGGAGCTGAAAATTTATTATTGCCCAATGACATCATATCTGGTAGAATGTGTTGTAAACAGACTGTCAGTACTATTAGTTCCTTGTAATGTGTGACTGCAAATAAACAGTGTAGCTAGGTATGACAGCACACACGCACTGGGAAAGCAGGAACAAGTGATTCTCTATGCGTTTGAGATCAGTGTAGTCTACAGAGTGAGTTTCAGGATAACTTGTGCTAAAAGTGAGACTCTGTCCAAAAAAGAAAACAAAAAAGATAAAAAAAAGGATCAGAATACACTTAATAATGTTGTAACAGATTTATATACTTACTATATTATATTATATCATTATTTTTGTGCAGCATCTAAAATGCCCATTACTCTAATATTTTACACTATTTATTTAAAAATGATTTAGAAAAAGTGGTCACATTATACAAATACAACAATCTTATGTTTAAAAAATGTATTTATTATATCACATCATACCTATACATTATACAGCAATATACTATGTATAAATACACACACATACATGCAGTATAAGTATGGGGGAACTAAAGAATCTAAGGTTGTGAAAGTCCACATCACAATGTTTAAATTGAAAATTATCAACTGCACGTGTTTTGAAATGTATTACTGTCTCGGAATAATATATGTCTTTGTTATTATAAAAAGATTTCCACTTATCTAGTGTTTCCAATGAGGGTTTCTTATTTCTAGGAGATATCATGTGAAATTCTCAGTCTGTGCTTTGGAAAAATATTTTCTATCTTGTTGATTCAAATGAAAGAATTAAGAGAAGAATTGTCATGTGATCACTAATTACTGAGAAATTCCAGTGAGTATATGGTGAATATAATAAGAGAAAATGAGAGACACATGTGCTGACTTCGAGAAATTTTTCATTTAGTGAGAGCTAAATTAGGTAGAAGAGTAATGGTAATAAACTGTGGTAAACGTTGTATAGCCCTAGTGATTTCTAGGGCAATGTTACAATTCTATACTAGCCTTTCCTAAATGTATACTTTTGAGACACACATATCTGCAAAGGGTACTGGTAGTGAGGGAGCCTGTTTTAAGCAACAATGATGCTTAGCTGAGAATAGTTGGCATATGATGTGGCCCAATGTCTCATGATTAGCTAGTGTTAATACTCAAATTCAAAACCAATTGTCATGATTTGAAGGTTATGAACTTGGATTCAGCTTCTCTGGATCACTAATTTTGGTCACACCACAGTTTCAATATTTGTGTTTTTATAGTGGACATTTGTGTGGGATTCAGTATTAATAAACAAAAAAGCTATGAAACCTTCAGAGAGCAAGCTGATCCCAATGCTTTTCATGGAAAACATCAGATGCTTTCAATAATTGATACAAATTACAAGGTGCTCATTAAAACGTGTTTGTCTTAATAGAACAGTCTTTGAAAAGACAGATGGGAACAGATTTTACAAAGGAAAGAAAAATATATTTGCATGAAATGAAAAAAATCCCACAGCCGTTTGTGCTGCTTCAGATGTCTTTGTGGGCAGAAATAGTTCTTTTTAGAGATGATTATGCTATGATAGAAATATGTGATGTGGATTTTCTTTGGCAATAAACTCAGATACTTATTGCAAAGAACCATACCCTCTGTTGACTACTACATTGTCCTCAATTTCTAGCTTAACTTTTAAGTGTGTGTCACATTGGCAGGATTCAAAAGATCCTCTCTGCTCTAAGATGAGGATGGCCAGAGCAATGGATTTCAGAGCAATTGAAATAGAGGTGACCAGTCCCCTCAAATCATTGAGTAATTCTAATTCCTCATCTCGTCCAACATAGCTGGTATGAGTTTTTCACATGTATTGCCACACCTTAATCTCTGAATGGGTACCAACTCAGTATTTGAGAATATGAGTTCCTTTTTTGGGGGGCAATAGATTTAAAACCATAAAATTATAGTAATATATGTTGCCAGTTGGTATGGTGGTACAGACCTATAAGACCTGGAGCTCTGAAGGTTGTGTCAGGATGATCTCAAGTTTAAGGCCAAATCTGAGTGTTTGGGGTACCTGATGAATCTAGACTAGCCTCACTTGCATTCTGCAGCAGTGTATCAATAGATACATAATAATTAATGGATTTAATTTTCTATACCTTAAATTTTAAAACACCTAATCTCATAATTTTCCAATTTAAAGTAAATTTTATTGTCATGTGGAAAATAATTTAAATATAAAATGTAGATATCAAATCTCTTTTCCCTTACAGAGTTGGGTATAAGTGTGTACGTGAGTATGTGTGTGTGTGTTTGTGTTTGTGTTTAATGTTGTGTGTTTCCCATTTGGGAATGCATTTGCTCTTTTAACTTATTGTACACATCTGGCTCTCATAATATATATCGCTTAGCTCTTGAGTTTCTTATTATGTAAATTTCCCAAGCAAAATAAAAGGACACATAAGTAAATAAGTGTTTGGCTGCTCTTAACCATTAATTATGTATGGGTTACCCAGGTTACTAGTTGCTTTGATAGGAGTTATGAATTAAGGTATATGTATATCACTATTTTTGGTAGGATTCAAGAATGTAGAAATAGAATTTTTTTCTTTGTAATCTATATGCATGATTTGTCTTTACTTTAAGAAAATGTTATGTGCCTTCTGATGGGAAGCTCTGCCTACATGTCCGTTCAACTAAGAGCACACTAAGGACAGACCAAATAAATAATCCCATTCATGTTTGAAAAACCAAAAGTTTTATTTGGGTTATTTACAGGAGTATGGGTGAGCCAAGGACAATTGCTTTACTAAAAGGAAACCCCATCCCCCCCCCCCCATAATGTGGTGGTAACTCACGAATGCTGAAGCACTGGTTTTTCCTCGCTAAAGTGAGTAAGTCCCACTGGTGTCTCTATTCCACAGTGACTGTTCACTGCTTATATAAAGCATGTGTAGTGGGGGAGAAGGCTTCACAAGTCACAAAAAAATCTCCAAATTTATGGCTCATTCTCATTTCTCTTTCAATCAAAGCAAAGAACGCACAAATCCCTATATAGACCCCCCCACCTTCTCTCCATTATCCATTCTCTTTTTTATCTATAAGAATAAAAAATATTCTTATAGATATGAATATGGCACCCAGTATTCACTTTGTTCTCAATGCCTGCATTTGGGTTAATGGTTTTCATTTCGTCTCAACTGAGTACCACTACACCATAACTCATGGCAATTCTTGCAAAGACATTTGAATATTTTGCATTTGTTACAGTGCTATAGTTTTAAAGAGACTCTTTTCTGTCTAGTGGCATTTTATTGGAAAGTTTTTAAGCAATGGGAGTAAAACAACTTTAGCTAACTAGTAACTGAGTTATGTGAATCATATTATAGCACATAATTCTTTTAATTTATTAATGCATCCTTATAGATCTTTGAGGTTAGCATTATGCATGTTATTGCTCAATAAACCATTCAATATTAACTGATTCATTCCAATGCTCATTTAGGTAATATTGTATGATAGATTAAATACTGATTTACTTGACCTCACTGAAAGTTTAATTATAATTCTGTGCACATAAAAGTTTCTAAAATGCTAAGGTCATTAACTCTGCTGACCTGTATAAACGTCAATTGGACTTAATACTTAAACCTTACATTTCTCAAATGGGTTTAATATATTAAATGAAACTATTTGGGAAAGTTTGTCTCTCAGTCTCATAGAATTCTGATTGAGTGGCTCTTCAGATTCCAGTGGTAAAGCTCCAACGTGTTTTTCTGAGAAAAAAATACCATATTTTTTTGAGAAAAAGGCTTAAATATTTCATTTCAAGAGAGTATTCAGATGATTAAATATACAACTTAATTGGAAGAGTTTACATTTAGAAAATATTTTAATTTATTACTCAAATTATCTAATACACTGAAGTTTTTCATTCATTCTTTCATACACGTCTAAGCTCTGGAGGAAATCTTGCCACAAGAACTAAGCAAATAGTGAGTTACAGATATTTTATAGTGTAAACTTTACTTTCTTTTTCTAATTAACTTTAGCTTTATAAACATAAAAGTGTATGATGTTATTTTCTTTTTCTCACTAGTATTTAGAAACATACACACACATAAAGATAATTGTACTTTGACTGATAAATGTCTCTTTTGAGTTTTTTTTTGCACAGAGGGTTTAATAACGACATCAAATATCAAATAATACAAAAGTCCCCTAGTAGAAGCACAAAAATTAAAGAAAAAAAACAGCTTGGGAATAATTGACTACCAACATTGTGGCTGTAATTTTAATATGAGCAGAAAAGAAAGAAACTTTCTGTCATTTGGTGAGCTAAATTTTCCACCATTAAACACAAGCCTTAATTCTGAGGCTCTACAAACATACACATGATGCTGGGTGTCATCACAGTTTTTTAGAATAATAAATGTTCCATTCAGATTCTCTAACATGGAAATAATTACTATCAGGTTATAAAACTATATGGAAGCTGATGACTTCTACAGACAACCCTTTCAGACTGGTTTCTGCAGCTTACTAACTAACCTAAATAATACTCCTTCATGATGCTTCCTTCAAATTATGGAAAAGGAAATTTTCTTAATAATATAACCAGTTTTGCAAAATATGGGATTCTTCTTGTAGACAGTCTTTGATACAGATTTTCTCATTGAGGTGACAGATATGCTGGATCTGTGATGTGATATTTTCTCCACTTGTCCACTTATGTTTTGTCCTCTGTTGTTTCACAGAAGACCTACCAATAAGTCTGTTACTGTGTAGACTGTAGCACTCACTACCTCTTCCAGGGGACCCAGCACATGCACATGCTGAGAAAATCAACCAGAAGAGAAGACAGACATGTAAAGTGTCTTAAGAGACAGTGTGCCTGAACTAATGGGAGCTCACCAAATACAGCTGGACTGGGACTGAACGAGCATATGATCAAACCGGACTCTCTGAATGTGGCTGCCAATGGGGGCAGACTGAGAAGCCATCAACAATGACACCAGGACCTATCTCTTCTGCATGTATTATCTTTTTTGGGAACCTAGTCTATTTGGATGCACACCTTCCTAGGTCGGGATGGAGGGAGGAGGACCTTGGACTTCCCACAGGGCAGAGCACCATGCCATCTTCTAAGGAAGCAGGGAGAGGGAGGAGGGGGGGAGCGGGAGGGGACTGAGAGAAGGGGAGGAAATGTAAATATTTTATTTTTTTTGAATAGAAAAATATAAAAGAATATGGAAAAAAATCTCTAGCTCATTTTTTTTTCAAGCGTACAAGGATGCTCAATGATGTCCATACAGCCATTGTTTCATATCATGAGAAGGAAAACTTTTATGTAGGACAAACTGCTTATTTTCTGAATGGTTTATGCTAGATTTAGGACACCCAGTCTATTTAAAGACCGTAAATGGCACTGTTTTCCCTAGGCTTGTCCTTTGTGATCTTTATTCCTTCTCGTAATTAGAAGTGTCAATAGACCAAGGAAAAAATCAAGCATCTTCGTCCCTTGGAAGGAGCTGTTTTGAATAATAAAAGCAGAAAGTCATTTTAATCATGCCATGCTATAGACATGTAACTATATTAGAATTCTTTGTGTGTGCAGCAGGAACAATATTGATGTGGGATTCCCCTCTGTATGCTGCGAATACCATTGGTTAATAACGAAACTGGTTTGGCCTAAAAGGGTAGAAGAGAGGTAGGTGGGAAAACCAAAATGAATGGTGGAAGAAAGGAAGTGGAGCCAGGGAGAAGCCATGGAGTCACCTCCAGAGACAGGCATGCTGGAACCTTGCCAATAGGCAATGAGCCTCGTGGTAAAATATAAAGGAATGAAAATGGGTTGAATTAAGTTGTAAAAGCTAGAAGTTAGAGTTAATAGGCCAAACAGTGATTTAATTAATACAGTTTCTGTGTAATTATTTCAGGAGTCTGGGTGGCTGAGGAATAAACAAGTGACATTCCTTACAACACAATATGAATGAATTCAGCACCATTTAAATCCTACCCACCATCTTTTGAATGAGGTCAATATACTCACATATTGGCTCAGGGAGATGAGATGGCCTGACAGGTGTCACTGTGATCATTTCAACAGTATCTCTACAGATTATTTAATAAGTGACAAGTATTTTTTTTGGTTTTGTATATCTATAACTGAATTCAAAAGTAACAGCAGCTTTATAATATTGTTATTATAATCATGTCCAGTTTTCACACATGCAAGCTAAGCCTGGAGAGTCTGAACAAACATCCAATTCACACTGTTAAAAGTACCACTTATGCTATGCTGATGAGTCTGATACATTCATTCATTTTTGTCTAGTTACAATTCCATGCTCTAAGATTCCTATGAGCAATAGATAGTGGAGTGAGTTGTGTCTTATATGCCTGACATGTCTTCATGAAGTTTAGGATTAACATAGATTCCATTGTACAGCAGTATATTTATTCTCTGTTCAGTTGGAAAAGTTTATATATTCTTTTGCTCATTACAAACACAGTTGTTCTATTATTTTTCAGTGCCTATAGTTTATGATGTATCTATCTCTATTAAGCAAAATCATTTTACCTTTTCTTACATTATACTTTACTTATTGTATTATAATGTTGTTGAGTAAAAAGAGTAAGGACTGTAAGTATCATGACTCTTGTTTTCAATCCTGGAGCTGATACTGAACATGTAAGAACAGGAATCTAACACCTTCTTTAGAGGTAATAAGTAAGAATAAGCAGATAATATTTACTTTATAGGTTTCCTATGAAGCATAAAATGAGAGAACATATATCAAAATATTCATCCAAGGCAACTATCATTCATTATTGATTATAAAGTAGAAATGAACAAGTAATTGTGTAAAGAAGTCATGCAGCTACTACAGTAGCAAAATAAATTTTTGTTAAGCTACTTGACATAATCAAGGTTTAGTTGGTCAAAATTTGCCAGAAGACTTGCCTTGTGAGTTCAAGTTTTAGTTAGGAAGAACTATACATAAGGGAAGCATTAAAAACATTTGAGCAGAGAATATAGAGTAAATCAGAAGGATAATGAAACAAAAGAAAAAAATGACAAGAAGCAAAGTTATTTACAGTTGCTTCAAGTTACAATTCAGAAAGAATTGCTTGATGTGAGAAATATGTTTGCTATATGCTCATAACAAACTCACCAGGCTTTGGATGATTGGATGTAAACTCTTTCAGGTAGGTTCCTATTTTATATGAAGCCTGCTGAGTACTTACTATAAGTCAGAGTTTTCAAACTATCTAAATAAAATAGTATCAGATTTGTATTGCATCTGATTAGAAATATAATTGACCAAGCTATGCCAGGCATGCTAAAGCAGACAGCCTCTGGTGGTGATTCAGCAACCTGTGTTTTAACAAGTCTCTGTGACTTTTGTAAAAATAACACTTAAAGTTTGGATTCACTGCTACTTTCAGACCATAATTAGGAAATTTTCACTAAGAAAGCAGTGGGAATGAACTATCCACACTGAATTTACTGGCAGAAAGTGATAGGTAAGGAAACAATTACGACATAGCATAATGCAGCTAGAAAAATAAATGTATCACACACAATTAATCTTAGTGAGGAATCACATCTTCCCAGAAACCACCAGTTCTTGTGCTGAATAGGTAAAGAATATGAACAACACTAAAAAACTAGGCAGTCTGGAGTTTACAGCCAAAGAATGTTTTTAAAATGCCAATTTCTATTATCAAGCAATGAAATTATAGATCTCAGAGGTTTGTGCAGAAATTCAGGATACATAAAGAAGAAAGTGACAAGTGCATCAGAAAATGCCACAAAATAAGTAAGTGCCTTGATCTATCTTTGCTGTCCTTAAAAATACAATGTATGAGGTAGCTTTTAAGATAGGACTTATTTCTGATAAAACTGGAGGTGGAAAATCAAAAAGTAAGGCACCAGCAGACACACTACCTAGTAAGAGCATATTTTATCAATGGCATCTTCTGGGAATAGTCATCTGATAGAGATGGCAGAAAGAACTTCAGTGCTCCCCTGAGCTCCTTTCATAAGGGCACAAATTCCATCTATGGGAATGGAGACTTTATGAACTAATGATCTCTTAAAGATTTCAATTTTTAATACTATCATATTGGGATTATGTGCAGGCTCAATTTCAAGATGAATTTTACAAGATATATTCAGATGATCACATAGCACTGAATATTCTCAGAAATAGATCTCGTAACTATTGTTTTACAGACAGGAAGTTGGGGGACAGAGAGGCACTCCAAGTCAAATTGCTCACATAGGGTCTGGCTGGCATGGGGTAGGTGATGCCTTAGTCTTATTTGTGATGCTTGACACATTAAAGACTTAGCCAGAGTTTCAGTTTGAAGAGGTAAAATTCTTAATAAAGGCATAGAGTTTCTTGCACAGAGAAACAAAGAGAATTAAAATTTCATTATCATTTTTGCGTGGTAGTTAGAATGAGGATTGCTTCTATAGACATATATGTTTGCATACTTGGTCTTCATTTGGTGGAACAGTTTTGGAAGAATTAGGAGATATGGTATTGTTACAGGAAGTAAGTTACAATTGTAGGTTTCGAGTTTTCAAGATTCATCTGAATACCATGTACTCTATCTCTTTCCTATGGTTGTGGATCAAGATGTCAGCTCTCAGGTACTGCTCAAGTACTGTGCCTGATTGCTTCTCTGCTGCCTTTCACCCCACCAGGATCATCATGGACTTGGGCACTCTGTGATAAGATATCACAAATTAAATATTTTATTTTAGAAGTTGTCTCAGTCTAAGTGCTTTATCAGACCACTACAAAAATAACTAAAACAACAGGGAAGCTTGTCTAGCATAAATGAGCAGTATTAGAAGTTAAGTATCTACTTTGGCTACTGTCAAAGTTCAAGGCTAGTCAGAGTTACATGAAACCTTTTTACAGAAGAAAATGGTAAACAGAATGTTTTCAACTACAGTCCCATCTGGACTGTACATGGGACTGTACATGTTTTATGTGTCCCTCTCTTTCTCTGTTTACATCTCTGTGTGTGTGTGTTGTGTATATTCTTATTCTTATATGTCCACTTGTACATATATGTAGGTACACAAGCAATGATGTGCATGAGGGTATGGAGTCCCAAGATTGATACTACAAAGCATCTTCAATTGTGCTCCCATGTCATACATTGAAGCAGAGTATGAATCCAGACCCATCAATATGGCTAGTCTCACTGTCCAGAATCTCCAAGAGTCCTGTGTCATCACTTCCCTCTGGATGGCATTACAGGTGGGTCATCATGCCCACTGATCACTTAGGCATATCAGTCATACAAACTCAGGTGCTCACACTTGTTTGCGTAGCAAGGGCTTTAACAACTTAATAATCTCCCCAGTCATGGCTTACTTTTCTTAAACTGAATAAGACTACTTAAAAGTAAATTTGACATAATTTGTGCATTCATCTTGGTGTGTTCTAAGGAAAGCATGCTGGCAGGATCTGCATATGAGGTAGGAGTTGAGGAGCAGGCGTGATATTCACCCTTTCACATGAAAATAGCCAATGTAGGTGGTATTGACATTGGCAGATTTTAACACACAGCCATTATTTCAAGTTTAAGTTTTCTCTGTCATAATTTTCCAGTTTGTTAAGACTCAGTGGGAAAATTGGCAGACTCATGGAGCGTTGGAGAGCTCCTGGGTGAGTGTTAAATGTCCATGTTGCTTTTCAGTCAGAAGGAGTCCCTGCAATCTCATTTGAAACTCCAAAGTCAAACCAAAATGGAGTTCACCCATTATTTTCTGCATAATTTGAGATAGTCAAGCTGAGTGTAGTTTGCAACTTTCCATTTTTTTAATAGGATTTGCTGTACACTAAAACTGCAATCATTAAGAATCTGCCAGAAGTCCATCTCAGAGCTTTGGGACCATGATGCATGGAGTGCCCCTTCTCACCTTTCACTTTCAGAATCACTGCCAGAATTCACTTTTAAGTGGACACGATTTCAATTAGTTTTGAAGGAATAGGAGCCTGTAGAATTATTTAATCAGTACTTTGAAGTCTCAGAACGTTCTTACCAAAATCATAGAAATAGAAGAGAGCAGTGATTTTATCATTTGTGTTACTTCTGAGTTTCATGGAGGAAGAGCTTGTGAACAATTATGTACATACACATAACACATATTTAGATTTTTATTGAAATGGTGACAGTGTTACAGCACAAAGTTTAATGACCCTGACAATTTATAATTAGTTATTTTATAGACCTTTGGGAAATTACTTTTTGGTAATAGAGAAATGGATGCATAAAACAAGCACCTAATAATAATGGTGTTGTTGTGATACATGTGAAAAAAAGGAAGGCCACTATACATGTGAGTCATAGTTTTCTTCCATTCTGATCCTTTACTTCATTATATACAAGAAAGAAAAGTTTTAGGAGCATTCTTGTTGCACTAGTGCCTATTGGGAGCTAGTTTGTGCTCATCTCTCACCATTTGTACCCAATACGTTTTTATGCACACACATATTTCTTAAGCTGACAAATCATTTCCAATATTTAGAATAAAAATATGGCTAACATTGTCAAAATTCTTCCTTCTTTCTCTTCCTGTGGCATTCTCTTCATATGAAGCTGATTAAGTCTCACTTACCTGTTGGCTTTTGATGGGTTTCAGTTCAGATATCTTTTCAGAAAACTACAGTCTCAGTCACTTGACATGACATACTTTGAATAGTTAACATGTCATGGGTAATTAATTCAGAATGAGAAACAAATACAGGGAAGAGAAGGGTCCCTTTGAATTGTTACAGAAAATGCTTACTGTCATAGTGTAAGGCAAAAGAATCATGGGGTCTTGAAAATTTGATATACCATTAATTATTATCAGATTCTCTTAACATGAGCTTTTAGAAACTAAAACCCTAAATATTGTTGTATTACTTTACTCTCAGAACTCTTATATTGAGTCCAGTGTAGCAGCATGAATTTTAGTTGGTATTATCAATAAAAACCCAGAGTCAGATGCAGGGGCTAATAGTGAAGATCCAAGAAGCGGAGTGGCCAGACACTAGAGAGCTGTTTTTTTTTGTTTTGTTTTGTTTTGTTTTTTTTACCTCTACCAATGCTCAGACCAAAGGGCCAATCCTGTCCTGAGACTGTCTCTTCAGACTTCATCCTGTGAAAGAAGAGATTTCCATATATCATTGTATATTACACAGTCTTTCAGATATAATGGCCTTTGTTCCTAAATTCAAACAGCCCTTCTTTTTCTTTATATTTCTGTCCTCTCTTTGAAAAAATATTTATCACCTTGACTGCATGATGGTCCTTAGTCAACAATATGAGAAAATTGCCTATTGATTCACCTGTTTCTATTCATGCCTGTTACTGCAGTGCATAGTGAGAGGGTTCCCATCCTAATTCAATTGCAACTTGGGCCTGTACTTGCCAAAAATATTTTAAATAAAAAGTAAAAAATAAAAGTCTATGGGAAAAAGTAAAAAAGGACAGAATGGAGAAGAGTTTTTGCAAAATTGTATTGAATCCATTTGGTGGAATTTAACAGACTGAAAGAGTAAGTGCCTAAGTTATTTTTTGTTGCCTTTTCTAGAGTTCTTCATAGTGTTGCCAGAAGTCGTACATGGCTGTATTTATGCTCAGTGAAGGTTTGTATTTTTGCTGTTGTTGTTAGTAGTGGGCTTGTTTTGTTTTGTTTTCAAAATTGTTCAAGGAGCTGGCAATTTACTTGCCCAAAGTCATTTAAACTTATCATTATTTTCAACCATGAACAACCACTGCAAACTCAAATGGACAGTGGAAAAGGTACTGGTGGTATTATTATAGGGAGCCCAGGGAGAACAAATTTACTTGCATTTATAGCAAGCTTGGATTAAGAAGTAAGTTGAATTTTACATCAGGTTTTAGAGGAAAGAGGCAAGAAGTGTTTTGTGGAAATCAGTTACCAAAAAAATTACTCATCAAAAAGAATTTTTGTAGCAAGACTATAGATAAATACAATGTAGATACAAAATCTTCTTTTGAAAATTTTGGAACTGTTAACAGCTTTATAGCATAGAACATACAGAAAATGATAAACTATACCAGAATTATTTCCTTGACTATTTTAACTAAAAAAAATTTACCAGACCCTAGTACCAGGAAAGTATAGGCTAACAACCAGACTTGCATTTTACTGAATTCATACTGTTGAATATTCTACATACAGTGAAGACTACTTAGTTCTGTGAAAGTATCATAGATTATTTGCTGATAATAATTTGCTGATAATTTGCTATGAGACAACACTTGACTCCGTCTGAAGACATTTTTCGTTGTCCTAGTTGGACATGAGGAGGAATACACACCAATATCCAGTGGATAACAGCTGGAAGTAGTAATACTACCATGTTACAATGCATATGTCTACCCCTAAAGAGGATTATCTGA
This sequence comes from Ondatra zibethicus, assembly GCA_004026605.1. NCBI lineage: Eukaryota > Metazoa > Chordata > Mammalia > Rodentia > Cricetidae > Ondatra > Ondatra zibethicus. The sequence goes on along the minus strand of PVIU01007205.1, from coordinate 11,189 downwards.
CCTCAAATTATATACAGTTCAATTTTGCTGAAACTTTAAACTGATCGTATACATAAGTGGCCTAAGCAATTATTGATTTTTATAAACATCTATTAAAACAAAAAAAGCAACAACATTAATCTAAACACTTCTGTAGGAGTTATCAATTTCTCAATGCTGGCTAGTGCCTTCTCACTGGGTAACCAGTTACCATGTAGCTTTCATGCTTTTACACACGTTAGATTGATTACATCTTACATGAGTTAGGCAGTAGGCTGCAGTTTGATCAAAGATATAATGATGCCTGACCTGAAGCCACATGCCATAGGGTGTACTTTTGGAGCAGATTGGGTTGCCTTGTCTGAGAGGAAATTCTCTAAGGTGAATTTCATTCCAAAAAAGTAGTTAGTCTTTTGGAATTCAGGCATGACTCAGACTCAGAGGGATGGAATTTCTTCCCAGATCCTAATTTGCTGCCCTGCACCTCATTGCTTACATGCTCAACATGGAGAACTGAAGATTCCCAGACATTCTCTTTTATAGTATGAAAAAGATTGGTGGAAACTTTAACCAGTAAAGGTACAAAATAAACCAGGTTTTGGTTATGTTGGTGAGAATGAGTAATTATTTAATGGGTCCTCTTTATTTGATCATTCAGACTCAGATTTCCTGAGTGTGAGGCATCCATAGGACACTGAATATGCAAACAATTGGAAGTTTCTAGGAGGGCGTTATAAAGCCATCTCCCATCTCTCTTCCCAGAGACACAGGTCTTCAGATATTGATGAATTTTCTAGATGACACGTAAGGCACTGCTGGAGGTAGAAGGGGTATAGATATGAATGACTATAGCATAAGCTACGAATCTATTGAGGGATTTGTTAAAACTTCAGGAATCCCAACTGGGCTTCCAGGGATAGAGCTGTCGCAGTAAAAGTGGATCAAAGTTGATGGTTTTGCCCTTATCAGGTTACTACATTTTTGGTTTTACCCAACACAACCTATATATTCTTTTAAGGAAAGATCCAGAGGCTCATCCCTGAAGCTTGCCTGGGGTTGACTGCATTTATTTTCACACTACTTCATTGAAGATTTCATCTGTCACTGGAAAAAAATGTTGATGAATGGTATTGAAAGGTAAAGTAAATGTTTTGCTTCATGGGGAGTCTCTCCATCCTTTCAATGTCAGACAGTTACCTCTATGAGGATTGTAGATTTTGCAACCATAGTTGTCACAAGGAGAGCTGACCTAAATTGAAACCATGAATGTGGGCTTCTTGTGTGGATTTAGAATAGAAAGAGAAATATGTAATTTATTCATACTGAACATTTTAGGAATGTATATTTGTGCTCAAAGCTATACTCACACTCGTTTAATTTATTCCACAGTGGATCTTATGCTGCTAGAATTTGATATTGGTGTAGAAAGGGGAGAAAGTACATATGTGCTGTGACTAAAACCCTCAAAATAATTTATATTATGTTGGTGTTTGACACTTCTCTTATGCTTATGTTGAAAAGTGTCTTTGGGCCCATTAAATATGCTTTATTTTTTAACACATTTTCATGTATGTCAAAGTAGAATTTTGAACCAATACTCATTACCAAGTTTGCAGACTTGTGTGCATTTCCAATTTATGCCTATAAAAAAAATCTTTAAGGTGAAATAATCTCTCTGGTCTGAAAGGTTAGCTATTGTACGAAATAAAAGTGTACAAATTATTCTATTTTTACATTATTTAGTGATTTTTAAAGTGACATAGGTATAACTGACTTTTCATATAATTTTTTAAAAGTTCCCTTATTTATTTGTTTATTTTATATCCCAAGCACAGTTTTCCTTCCCTCCTCTGCTCAAAGTTCCTTTCTCCTCTTTTTATATTAAGAAAAGGGAAGGCCACTCACAGATACCAATGAAATACGGCATGTCAAGTTGTAGTAAGATTGTATTAAGGCTGAGTAAGGCAATCCTTGTGTGAAAAATAGGGTCCTCCAAGCCAGCAATATAGACAAAGACAGTCACTGCTCCCACTGTTAGAAGTTCCACAAGAATACCAGGGTATAAAACTGTCAGATATATGCAGAGGACCTAGGTCATTCCAATGAAGGCTCTCTGAGTTTCAATTCAGTCTCTATGAGCTTCTATGAACCCAGCTTAGTTAATTCTGTAGGTTTTCTTCTGATGTCCTTGAACCCTCTGTCTCCTGTAATCCTTCCATTTTCTCTTCAGCAGGATTCCCTGAGCTAAGACTAATATTTGGCTTTGGGTGTCTGCATCTGTTTCCACCAATTGCTGGATTAAGCCTATCTGATGACCACTGAACTGTGCTCCAGTCTCTGAGTACAACAGAACATCATTAGGCATCATTATATTGACATTTTTTCTATAGTCGTTTTGGTTCTGTCCTATATCTCAGGGCCATCCATCCTGTGGATCCTGGAGCTCTAGGCACTGGTGGTATGGATCTCAGGCTGGACCAGTCATTGGTTAATCACCCCTATAATCTGTGTCACCCACAGCACATCCCATAGTCTGGGAAGACTATAGGTAGAAGTTTCTGTGACTGGGTTGGTTACCCAGTTCCTCCACTGGTACTCTTGCCTGGTCACAGGAGGTTGCCAATTCAGACTACATAACCCATTTTGCTAGGAGTCTTAGCTGAGGTAATTCTTGTACATTTCTGGGCATTTCCTTTGCATCATGTTTCTACCCAACCCTGAAATGAGCCACTTACCGGTTGGCTCTTTCAGTACTCTCTCCCTGCAACCTGATTCCTTATGTTTCCAACCTCACCATCCCCTAGTACTTCCACAAAGTCTTTTCTATTTCCCACCCTCAGAGAGGTCAGAGTATTCCCATTGAGCCTTCCTCATTACCCAGCCTCTCTGGGTCTATGGACTGTAGCATGATTATCCTTCACTTTACATCTAATAACCTCTTACAAGTGAGTATATATCACATGTGTCTTTCTGGGTATGGATTACCTCACTCAATTTTTAATCTTTTATATTTTTCAATAAGAAAAATTTGCAATAAACTGAAAAGATCTTCTGTAAAGGCAATTCTAAAATAGTAAAGAAAATTATATATTAAGCACAATTTTAATAGTTTTGTTAAAATACTCTTTCTCATAGTGTTAATTATGAAGCTAGAACATTGCTGAATATTGCTTGTGCATTTGTTTGAAAACAGGTTCTTTAATTTTTCTCTACCCTATTACAAGGATTGTGAAGACAAACTTTAAATTTAGTTTATAATGCCATGGTCTTATAAAGTACACCTAAGTTCTGCATGACTCAGGATGTACTATGCTTTTAAAGTATTACAGACATTGTGGATAGGATAATGGAAGAATTATCCCTGTTGACTATATTGTGTACAGAGCCTTGGGATTATATAGATTTAGTCACTATCCAATGATGGTCCACTATAATTATGCTTATAAATACAATCTATATCTCAAATTTTTTGTATTTAAAATTCTTTTATACAATATATTTTGATCATATTTTCTCTCTCCCAAAACCCAAGATTCTTTCTCCTGCCTATTCACCCAATTTCATATCCCTTTCTCTTTCTCATAAAAATTCAAAGCAAGCATACAAAAAACAATAAGAGTAAATAACACAAAAATAATATAAGATAGAACAAAAAGTAAAAGCTTCAGATTAGAAAAAAACTACTCTTCAATAATACATAATTCAAGAACAGTTTTATTAGGAAAGACTTGGCAAGAATAGATTTTAAGGAACATTAAATAAGTCTTTGCTCTATATCTGCTTCATTTTTCTTCATCTCCTGACTATTTTCTCAAAATTATTTCAAGGATGTTGAGTTGGTAGCTATCTCAGAGCTCCTACAATGTGATAGAATTTTTATAGGTGTTATTCATTCCATCAAGTAATGATACCTGATTCTGGTTACCCATTTAGGTGCCCAACAATGAGCAAAAAATTAATTCTTCATTGTCATATGTATCACATATTAAGACTCTGATGATGGTCAAGATAAGTAATATCTTCTGGATGAGATTCAAAGACGTAATTTTTTTTTTTTTTGCTTCTCTTTTCATTGTATCCTTGTTCAAAAGACTGGATGCTGGAGAAGTTGACCTCTTCTAAATGATTTTTGAATGTTATACTCTTGGCAGTGTTAGTGAAGAATATGAGAGTGTATGGTACTGACATGGGCATAACAGTAGTGTAGAGAACTTATTAACATGAAAACCTCCTTTTGGTATGAGCAGTATGAGTAGTCACTCTAATGGCAAACTTAGAATCAAAGACTGTCAGTTTTCTGTTTTCTCTCACATGTGTATTTTAACTTTGAGGATTTCCCATGGAAGATGGTAAACTGGGAAGAGCCATGAATGACTTTGCAAGGCAAAGGAGTTAGAGCATAAATACCTTGAAGGGTAAATGGTGATGAACAGAGTAGAAAATATTGGGTCAGATAGGAAATAAATGAGCAGTATGTAAATCCATATACATGTGCATCAATAAAAATAATTAAAATGGAGTTTTCCTAAATAGAGACAATGACCATCTTAGCATCATAGGTTATTTGTGTCTGTTCCAGCTTTTTTTTTCCATACATTGTTTTGTTTTATTTTTTCCATTCAAGAACATAATTAAAGAAATAAA